>BFEA01000022.1:302749-313887 GCA_003427395.1 Chara braunii
ACACGTGGTAGGAGGCGTGTACTGCCACTTTCTGAAGATTGGTGAGGGATTGATACTTGCACTTGTGCATGCTGGCGGCCGGTACAGTATCACGAAAAGGTTGTAGTGCCACGGGTCGGCCCTTGTGCCTGGAAGCATTGGCATTTATGGAAGGACAGTCGAAGAAGATGAGCTGCTGACATCTTGATTGATTGTCGTTTCGTTGGCTGACTCTACTCACCGTGGGCTGTTTTGTGGATGTCTGCTACTCACCAACCCTGTTGTTGTCTTGATCACACTGGTCGTGGCTGCGGTAATTGTACACTCTCCAATAGGAATGTCATCACACAGAACAAACAACAGAATTAGGAAATAGACAAAATAGAAGAAGCTGAATCCTTATTTATTTCTTTTTACTTTTCTTTGTCGTAGGAAAGAAATTGAAGTGAGGCGGTGGAATTTGTTGTTGTCTTTTAAGTTTATTGTGCGGCAAATTCATTTATCAGAATGACTTTTGTATGGAACCGTCTGCGTGCATCCATCTTGACCCGCTTCATCCCCTTTCTTTTCAACCCCATCTCTATCACTCTCTTTGTCGATGAAGAAGAGGGAGTGCTAAAGACCCGTGGTCAAATTGCAGAATGACGACAACTAATGTTGAACCACCTTCGTACATTGTTCCAAGAAATACAAGAACCCGAGGCTGGACACATGTAAGCAGCTTGTTCGATCTGCGTGCAACAGAAGACGAACTACAACAAGCTGAAACTGTTGTCCAGATTATGTAAACCAGCAGAAGAGTGCAGCAAACAATTGATCAAGCGCGGATGGCTCTTGATCACTTTGTTGTGGAACAATTTGCGAAGATAACAGGAAAAGAAGAAACCGAGGAAGAAAGGAAGGCGGCAACATCAGAAAGAAAAGAATAACAGACAAAGGAGATCACGGATGACACCAACATACAACTTCAGACTGCATTGGATGCGAAACTGAAAAAGAGAGAAGCCTATCAGAAGGAAAAGAGAGAAAAAGAAGAAAAGGCAAAGAAAGTAGAAGAAATTAGGCAAAAGTTTAATGTGGAGGGTTCAAAAATTGACTTGGCATCAGTCTTGCATAACATGATGGCCTATCTTGCCCACTTAGAGATAAAGATTGACAATATCACTGACGAACTCCAGACGGTGACAAGACTGGTCAAAGGAAAGAACAAAGCAGTGCATGAGGAGGAGACTGAGGGGAAAGAAGATAAGAAACCCTAAGAGAAATTAAGCAAGATGCTATGAAAGGTGCTAAGAAGACGCCGGAAAAGCCTGAGACCTCTGGAAAAGAACCTAAAGAGTTGGCGAAGAAAGAAGAACCCACTAAGAAGGAAATGAGTAAGAAAGAAGAAGGTGGACGCCCCAAAAGAAAGGAGAAAGTCAAAATCAAACTTCCTTTCACGTACAATGGGAAGCGAGGGGAACACTTATTGCTTTGGATTGCTGAAATTCAAACTTACTGTGGAACTGCACCAGTAGAACCGGAAAGTCAAGTTGCCTTCTCCACTTCATGTTTGGGAGAAGATGTGAAGGAATGGGATTTGTCTGGAGCCAATGTCGCTGGCTTCGAAGACATTGGGGAGTGGGCCAAGAGTATGACCCGGCGAGAATTTCTCCAGAAAATCAAGGAGAGATTCCTCGACAAAATGATTGTCGATAAGGTATTTGACGAGCCCACTACAATTAGTCAGAAGCGTTGGACAACCGTGGATGCGTTGTCTCGCGAAGTGGATCGTTTGTTGCAAGTACCCAGTTTGAACCTGCAGGACAATCAGGTCTTATACATCTACTCTCGCGCGTTGCCCGAGCCCATTCGTGGACAGCTCGTGGTCGAGGCAAAACCCGGTCAGTATAACTACAGGCAGTTTCGTGACCTCGCGCTCCAAACGAAGTAGATGACCGCACAAGTGAAGGGCACCTATGCATCTGTTGTACGAAGTGGACCGTCTGGTGGGTATGGGAATGGTAAGCGAGTCTTGTGGCGGCAAAAGCGACATGACCACACCCTTGTCGTCTTCGGCGATAACACAATTGAGAAGATTCCCCTCGATGAGGTCGATGAGGCCGAGGGTGGAGTAAATGGTGGCAGTGGGTTTGAAAAGGGTGACGTCATTGCCAAGGTGGCCAACAAGGGTGGCACCAATTCCGGTGGATACGGTAAGAAAAAGAGACCACGCTCCTTCCCGGAGCATCCCGACATTGCAGTCGGAAGACCCTGGGAGAAAATAAATTTGACTAGGGAAGAATGGCAGGAGCGGATGAACAATCGGCAGTGTCTCAAGTGTGGCATTGCAAGGCACATTATTGCATGGTGCCCCCTCATCCGTAGCCCAAAAGAGAGTTGTCAGTAAGAGTAGCATCTGCTCCTATTGAGTTTGAGGGTTCAGTTGAAGGTAAGGCGCCTATAACCCCTTTTTACCCCCCGACTCACATAGTAGAGGATGGCTCTTCTTCGACCCATCGATCAAAACACCCTGAGATTGTTTCGTGTTCTGTCTCTCTAAGCGATACCATTAACGAACTTGGAAATTTGAGAAGTTCGTAGGCTAAGAAAGCAAGTCCAAGGGTGAATTGATGACTGTTGACATTGAGATAGCAGGTACACGAGTAGGTGCTTTGTTAGATCCTGGGTCAACGCGTTCCTACATTTCATAAAAAAAAATTAAGAAATTGTGTCTAGGAATGCGTATGCAGGACCTACCGCGACCTATCACGTCTACGCTTGCGGATAAAAGTACGATCATTGTCTCTCAATATGTTAGACAAAAAATGCTGCATGAAGTAACCTTCATCGTAAAAAAAAAACTTACCCTTTAACGTGATTCTGGGAATGGATTGGCACAAGGAGGCCGACCCAAAAATCAAATTCAAAGAAAAGATTGTCAACCTAAAGTATGAAAGTTATAACCTGAAACCAATTAAATTGTTTCACAAATATGATTCAGACTCATCACTGTCTTTCTGTTGCATAAGTCTTCCTGCTTTTCAGAGTATGGTCCCGAAAAAGAAGTTGGCACATGACGTAATGATGATACTCGTAAAGCGAGTCAGTGAGTGTTCTTCCTCCTATCCTCCTTCTACAGAAAGAACTTCTAACTGGATTTAAGGACTTGAAGACTAAACCTACGGGGATATCTGAACATACTATCAAACACACTATCGCTATCATTCTCCTAAGTAAGATTCCCAAGGGACCCATCTATCGAATGTCTCCCAGGGAACTAAAAGAATTAAAGAAACAACTGCAATAACTTACAGAGAACGAATGGATTCGACCAAGTTCCTTTCCTTATGGTTCTCCTGTCTTGTTCATATCCAAAAAAGAAGGAGAACTTAGACTTTGTATTGATTATCGTGGGTTGAATTCCATCACTATGAAAAAAGCAAAACCTCTTCCTCACATTGACGACTTGTTGGATCAGTTGCAGGGATGTAAGTATTTTAGAAAGATTGATCTGAAGTCACGATACCACCAGATCGAGGTTGCACCTAAAGATCAACACAAGACAGCCTTTTGAACTAAGTATGGTCACTACGAGTTCGTGGTTATGCCTTTCAGATTGACTAATGCACCTGCTACTTTTCAAAGGTCTATGAATGAATTGTTTCGTCAACGGTTGGATCAGTTCAGAGTAGTGTATCTCAATGATATCCTCGTGTATAGTAAAACACTTGAGGATCATGAGAAACACCTACAAATGGTTGTACAGAAGTTGCGAGAAGGCAACTACAAATTGAATCCTAAAAAGTCAGAGTTTGCTAAATCTGAGGTATTATACGTAAGACACATCGTAAACGAATAAGGATTAAGACTTGAAGAGAAGAAAATAACAGCAATGCGGGATTGGCCCAGACCCAAGACTATCACTGAACTCATATTTTTTCTAGGATTTGCTAGTTACTATAGGAAGTTCGTAAGGAACTTCTCGATGATAGCGGCGCCTATGAGAAGACTTCTGAAGGAAGAAAAACCTTGGTTATGGGACAAAGATTGTGAGTCTGCATTTAAAAGGTTAAAACATGTTTTAACTCGCTATCCTGTCTTGAAAATTGTTGATCCTTCTCTCCCGTTCATTGTCACTATTGATGCTAGTCGGTATGGAATTAGGGCGGTGCTACAACAAGATGACGACAAGGGATATAAACCCATTGAGTTTACATCTAAGCGTCTTTCGTCAGATAAAGTGGCTAACTCCCTGTACGAAAGGGAATTGCATGCTCTAGTTGCAGCTCTGGACACATGGGAACACTACTTGCTCGGGAGACACTTTACTGTGTACTCAAACCACTTTACCCCGAAGTGGATAAAGACTCAACCCCGACTCTCCGACAAATTAGTTAGATGATCTGCATTTATTGATACATTCGCTTTGAATTGAAAAATATTAAAGGAAAGTCTAACGTTGTTGCAGATGCTTTGTCCAGACGATCTGATTTTTTTGGAGCTATTGTCTCGTACCTCGATATTGGGAATGACTTGAAAGATCAAATTTTTAAGGGTTACGTTCATGATCCAATTTGGAGTCCTATCATTGGGACCCTACAAAGAAACCCTCAACCATTCCATGAATATCGAATGTTTGATGGCTTGCTCTTCTTCATTGAAAAACCGAAGAAAGACTATGCATTCCATATGAATAACACATTAAGAGTATAATTATTGGCAAGGACACTTTGGATTTAAGATGACGTATGCTAATGTTGGAGAATGCTTTGAATGGAAAGGAATGAATGAGGATGTGTTACGGACTCAACCAGGGCTCGATCCCTGGTCCGCGGGCCTCCACCCGCCAGGCTGCTATTTCATTTTTGAGTCTCTGATCTCCGGTACCAGACTATTGGCGCCCTTTGCAGTTGGTGCCCGTTCTCAAAATCCCGCCTCTGGCACTTTCGGATTTCGATACTTAGCTCCCAGGCTCCGGCCTGTAATCCTCAGTTCAGTCTTGAGGCAGACCGCACCTCGGCCCTCCGGGCTAAGCCTGGGTCCGGTACTTAAGACCGGACTCAAGCCCCGCTGAGGCATTCAGTTCTCGGCCTCAGTGCTTGTGCTTCACTGTGACTTGCTGCGACATTGTGTTCGGAATCAAGATTGTGACTTTGCCACTTTGCCACTTTGCCACTTTGTGTCTGTGTCCGTCAAGTCGTGTCGAGTCCGTGTCGAGTTGAGTGAGTGTGTGTGTGTGCTCTCACTCCCCCCCTCTCTCTTCCCCGACCTCGCTGCTCTGCCTCAGCCTCATCACATTGGTATCGGAGGGGCTTCGGCCCTCCCTCCCACCCTGATTCAACATCGTCGCCGTCGCTGCCCCGTCATCATCATCGCCGTCATTTGCCACGTCATCGACATCATCGTTACCTCGTTACCATCGTCGTCGCCAGGACATCGCCATAGGCGTCGCCGTCGACGGTGCCACGTCATCGTCAGTATCCCCTCGTACCCGCTACCACATCATCGTCACCACTGTCGCTGCCATCGACGACGCGCAGGTAAGCCCCCGACAAACTTCTTTTTTTTTTCTTTTTCTTTTTCTCCCCCTCGTATCTTCGTCATCCGTATCATCATCGTCATCATTGTCCCTCCCTTTCCCCCCTCGTCTTTCTCCCCCGTTGCCGACATTCCCTTTCCCCTTTTTCTTCCCCTCTTCTCCTTCTTCTTCCCTGTTGACGTCATCGTTTCTTCTTTTTCTTCTTCTCCTTCTTCTCCTTCTTCTCCTTCTTCTCCCCCTCCAATCCTTCTCCCCCCCCCACGCACCGGTTCCCACCTTCGCGTGCTTCTCCCTCCACTCTCCCTTCCCCTCCTCCTCTTTCTCCCCCGTTGCCAACATTCCCTTTCCCTTTTTCTTCCCCTTTTCTCCTTCTTCTTCCCCGTCAACGTCATCGTTTCTTCTTCTTCTTCTTCTCCTTTTTCTCCCCCTCCAATCCTTCTCCCCCCCCATGCACCGGTTCCCACCTTCACGTGCTTCTCCCTCCACGCGCCACCATCTCCCACCTCCCGCTCGCTCCCCCTCGCGATCTTCCCCACCCCCCGCCGCTCCCCTTCATCCTCCTCGCTTCCCCGTGCTCTCCCTCCACCGCCCACCTTCCCCGCTTCACCGCTCCCACGCGATTCCCCATGCGATCCCCCGACACCCGAACCCCGTGCACCGCCATTTTTCCCCCGTGCGCCATTCTTCCCCTGCCACGCCATCTTCCTCCTAACTCCCCAAATCCCTCTCCCTCTTCCGACTCCCTCACCTCCCCCCCAGTTTGCGATCCTCCCCCGATTCCCCTTGCCCCCCCCGACTTACCCCGACCTGGATCGTGCCCAACTGCGATCAAGACTCCCCCACCCCAACTGCGCGCCCCCACCCCTAACCCTAACCTCGACCTCCTTCCCTCGACTTCCTCTGTCCCACGCGCAATCCCCCGAGTCCGCTTCCCCCCCCTGCACGACTCTTCCCCTACGTTCCCCCCCCCCACCACCATCATCATCATCATCATCATCATCATCATCAACCTCCTCGTACAAACCTTTCCTTTAGCCTCCCCACCACGCTACCACCCAATCAATCATAGACCCTCATTTATCCCTTTATTTATTTATAATTCATTTTTATTATTCATTTGAAATTCTTGTAAATTTGCAAATACTTAACTAATTATCTTTGTCGACATTGTTTTTCCAAAATATTTTCTTTTTTCAAAACTTTCGCAAACATGTAGCATTCGTTATTCTTTCCCTGCATTTTTTCCAAGAAATTTAAAATAATTTTAATTAATTATTTTTTGAATTTTTTATTTGAAAATATTTCAGAATCAATTAAAATATTTTTTGACATTTTCTTTTCGTAATTCGACATACGTTAGAATTAGTTAACTTATTTTTAGACATTTCTTAATTCGAAAACGCTACTAATTAATTCTTTTGGGAATTTTTGTAACTATAAAATATTTTAGAATTAATTAAACTCCTTTCCTTTTCGTAATTCAAATTTTTATTTATTTATTTATTTATCTCGACATTTGGTTTTCAAATTTTGAATTTTGGTAATTGTTTTTCGAAAAAAAATGAAAATACTTAGAATTTATTATTTTTTCCTGGCATTTCTCCCTCAAAATTCAAATGCAAGGATAATGAGGGACAGCGAACTTCAGAAATCAAACAGCATCATACACATGAGACCAGATAGTCGTGACCTCGAACCAATCGCAGAATTGCATCACTAGTTCCACCAAATTAGAGTACATCAAAAACTCAAAATTGACAATGCTCGAATAGTCTCATCATCATCAACGAAGAACCAATGTCGATATCCTATCTGGCGCTCGACCCCCTGACTACAAATGGCAGATCCTATCTAGCCTATTTACATAACGGCTGATGACGTCAACAGCTCCCCAAAGTACGAGTTGATCTTGGCCAACGTAGTTCGCCTCAAGCACCAGGTATGTCTCTCGTATCACTCACAACCTCGATCCCCAACTCACAGATGTGTTGCACTCTCGTGAAAGACAATCATAAGTATGGCGCAGATTCCCATAACCGACCAGATAATACAGAGTTAATACAAATATAGCGGAAGAGTTGATACCCGTTGACTGACTCTGACGTGACTCGGACTGCAATCGAACAGTCTCAATCATGCGTCAGTGGTGTGAAAGCCCTGGCCTTGGACATAGAAGAAAGGCCAGGGTCTGAGATCATAAACGGACGAATGGAGAGAGAGGAGAGACGAAGGGAGGAGGAGAGGGAAGATGACGTCAACTCAATATTTCCAAAGATAGTATTTTGAAATGTCAAGAGTGGCGCGAATCCAAAATGCTGCGAACATATAGTCTCACAATGTCTCAGATATCGATCTCACGATGTCAAGGTACATCTTCAGAGGTAGATGAAATCAGATTCCAAGAGTAGTCCTCAACCTACAGTCTCGCTGTCGCTGCCTTCAATATCATCAGAACTTGTAACCATCCTTGGTACCCGTGGTAGTTCAGTAGGAGAACCGAGGAGTAGACTTAGACTTAGAAGGTAGGAGGAGAGAGAGAGAAAGAGAGAGAAAGAGAGAGAGAGAGAGAGAGAGAGGCGGAGGAAACAGAGGGAGAGAAGGCAAGACGTTTCTCCCTGGTACCTCATCCGGTAGCTATGGCGGTGCAAAAGGCTAGTGCTGGGCCGCGGGCTGGGCCAGTGGCTGGTGCGGTTCCGACTGCTGCACTGATTCCTTCTCGCTGCTGTGCTCGCACTCTCCTCGCTGCTCATGCTAACGCTGCGGCGTTGCGCTAATCCTGCTAACGCTAAAGCGTTGCGCTAATCCTGAAGACGAACGCGTAGACTAACCTCCTGTCTCTACTAACCTACCGATTGAGGCTGGTACCCAGCTGATATAGTGTTGGGTCGGCCTCTGTTGCATACTCGTGAAACACAGTCATAAGTGTGGCGCAGATTCTCATAACCGACCAGATAATACAAAGTTAATACAAATACAGTGAAAGACTTGAGATACATGGATTGACTCAGACCCAACTCAGACTGCAACGAAAGACTCACAAACATACATTGGTGGTGTGAAAGCCCTGGCCTTGGACATGGAAGGAAAGGCCAGGGTTAATACCCATACACAGATGAATGGAGGGAGGAGAGACGAAAGGACGAGGAAGGGAAGATGACGTCAACTCAATGTTTTCAAAGATAGTATCTCGAAATGTCAGGAATAGCGAAAATCCGAAATGTCGTGAACGCAGTCTCACGGTGTCTCAGATATCGATCTTACAATGTCGAGGTACATCTTTAGAGGAAGATGACATCAGATCCTAAGAGTAGTCCTCAACCTACAGTCTCAATGCCGCTGTCTCCAATATCATCAGAACTTGTCACCATCCTTCGTACTCATAATAGTCCCGTAGGAGAACCCACGAGTAGACTTAGACATAGAAGGTAGGAGCAGAGAGAGAGAGAAAGAGGAAGTGGCGAAGGAGGAAGAGGGAGAGAAGGCAAGGCCTTCCTCCCTTGTACCTGACCCGGTAGCTATGGCACTGCAGGAGGCTGGCGTTGGGTCGGTGGCTGGCGTTGTTCCACTGTTGCGCTGGTCCCTCCTCGTCGCTGTGCTGATCTCTCCTCGCCGCTCACACTAACGTTGCTTCGCTGCACTAATCTTGCTAATGCTGAAACAATGCGCTAATCGTGAAGACTAAACTCTTGTCTACCAACCTACCCGACTGAGGATGGTACCCAGTTGATATAGTGTTGGGTCGGCCTCAGTCCTACTGAGGGCCTTTGGGTCTGGATCGTTGATCACGCCCAACGGTTCAGATCCGATTTTGGAATGTGAAAGGTGGGCGCCAAAACTGCGCTGTCGGCTGGGCCTACTGATCGACCGGTACCTGGCCTAAACTAGCTGTTGGGTCTGGTGGGGTCTAAACGAGGCCTACCGGACCCTAAACTGAACCGACAGTTCCTGGGCCTACCTGGACCTAGTTGGGACTGTCGTGACCTGATACCTAGGCCTAAACTATGCCTATTACAGAACCGGGCCCTAAATTGGGCCCGTGTGGTATCAGTATGTTACAACCTCAGTCCTACTGAGTGTATTCAGGTTTCGACCATTGATCGGGCCCAATGGTTCAGATCCGATTGAATATGAAAAGTGGCGCCTACAACTGTGTCGCCGGGTGGGCATACCGATGGACTGGTACCTGGCCTAAACAAGTAGCCGTTGGGTCTGGTGGGGTCTTAACGAGGCCTACCGGACCCTAAACTGAACCGACGGTTCCTAGGCCTACTTTACCTAGCTGGGACCGCCGTGACCCGGTACCTAGGCCTAATCGTGCCTGTTACAGAACCGGGCCCTAACTGAGGCCCGTGTGGTATCAGTATGCCATAGATGCCACTTGCACCCAAGAACCACCATGCGCCCCATCCAGCATACAGCAGCGCAGCTCGGCTATGGTTGCCTTCTCCTTCCAGCTCGCCCGTGAGCGCATGAGTCTGGCCAGCGTTAGCGTGGCAGCGCTTGCGCAGCATGCAGCCAATGCCATAATGACGAATGTGTGTGCAGGCCCTTTCCTAAATGGAAGTGGCTTGCGTGCCTTGCGTGCAGCCTAGCTGCACTTGGCCCCTCCCCAGAAGCTTCCGGTAGGGCCAGAGAGGCTGAGCCCCAGACCAAACGGATCAGGCCCAAGGCATGTGACAGTTACCCGTGCCCAACTACCCGCAGCATGAGTTGGGTCCATGCAGCGTATCTCGCCCAGGGCCTGACTCGGATGCATTTGATAAAGGGGCCTGGGCGCTTTCAACCAACTGGCGCTGCGCAACTGCCTAAATTCTCCCCCAGTTCCGAAGTAGTCCAAAATAGGAATCTTGTCGTCTGTCGAGCCTGCCTTCACTTAGGGCGGCCGACGCTGTTGCAAATAGGGGCCCGGTAGGGCTTACCGAGGCCTTATGCCTCCCACAAAAATATTTTAGATTATTTTCATTTTCCAAAATACGTTAGAATTAATTAATTTTTCTTCGACGTTCCTTTGAAATTCGAAAATAATGTTAATTAATGATTTTTCAAGTTTTTGTTCAGAAATAGCTACGAGGAAAAAACCCTCACGGGGCCCTATCAAACATCACATGTTCAGGGCAGAGGCCCCCAGCGAGCCGAGTGCCAGCCCTAAGCTATGAATCCCCCTCGGCGGCGGACAGGCGCCGCTAAGTCCGCGGTCGAGGCCGAGTCCGCGACCCCGCGGACGCGTCCGCGCAGGCGTGCGTCTTCGCGGACGCGTGGCGTCCGCTTGGGAAGGGGGTTTAGGAATCAGGAAGCGCCACGTGGTGGCGCAACCCGAGCCCCACCCCATCAGGCAAAAAAAAACGCGAAAAATTATTTTTTTGGTTGCGGGGGTTAGGGCGAAATCGAAGAAAATAGAAAAAAAAACGCGTTTTTTTTTTTTTTTTTCCGTTGATTGATTGATTGATAGATTGGTTGGGGCGGGGTCTCACTGCCCCCCTTTGATTGATTGATTGATTGATTGATTGATTTATTGATTGATTGATTGATTGATTGATTGATTGATTGATTGATTGATTCATTGATTCATTTATTCGATTTTGCCTTTTTTTTATTATTTATTGGTTGATTAATTGATTGATTGATTGATTGATTGATT
>BFEA01000022.1:329388-351124 GCA_003427395.1 Chara braunii
GCGGCCACCTTCCCGGGCGGCTGCGAATCTGTCTCCTTCACTGGCAGACGCAGCCTCGCTGGTTTGGTCTAACGGCGCTGCCGCTGCGACCACGGCCACTCGTGGCCGATGCTGGTTCCCGCTCGGGCCTAACGCAGAAGAACGGAGGTTCTTGGCCTCCTTGTTCGTAACGATGATCTGCGCCACCTTGTCGAATAGTTCCGCCGTCGTCGTCAAGGTGTCCTCGACATGCGTCAGGGCATTGCTCAATGTCGGACATGACCTTGAGATGAAGTAGTGGCGGATGGCCTTGAAGCCCATCTGGATGTCTGGGACTGACGTCAAGCGTCGGTACTCGGCAGCGAGCCTTGCTCGAAGACCATAAGCTTGTCCATGGCTTTGATCTCTGGCGGCTCCACTTGGAACCGCTTGTGCCACGCCGCCTTCAGATCATCCCAACAGATCATGGTGTGCAAGTCCGCTGCTACCACTCCGTACTTGGACAACAAGTTGTCCAACCACGCCTGACACGCGCCCCCTGAGCGAGAGTACAAGTAAGCGTGGTGCTTGTTTTCCTTGACGTTGTGGAGCTGCAGCGTGAGCTCAAACTTGCGAAACCATGGAATCGGATCTGTCTTGATTGAGTCGTGGAAGATCTCCTGCCCATCGAACTTAGGAGCTGTCTCGCGCGGCTCCGGACTCGAGGTTGTGGCGGTAGTGCAGATCCGCTGCTGCAATTGTTGCGTCGTGGTTTGCTGTAATTGTGCGTCGTCCTGGAGGGAGCCGGCGTGCATCTCCAATGCGGTGAGGCGGTCGGCAGTATTGGAAGAGCCTGCGTCGGCGACGGCGACTGGTCGCTGCTCCACCCGCTGAAGGCGGTCTTGGAGGTTAGCTACCGAGTTGTCGAGACCAAGGATCTCCGCCTGCTGTGTAATGCAGGTTGCCAGGAGATCCGTGAGATGCGAGAGGAGGAGCGCTATCTTGTTTGCGCTGTCCTCCAACTGGCTGTTCTCGGCCTCGCTTCGCCATTCTGCTGCCGTGGTAAGTAACGCCCGCTCTCCGGTGAATATCTTCTCACGACGCTGTGTCCTTCTTCATCGGCAGCCCTTGCTGCTGCCTCGTCGTGCTGGCGTTGTTGTTGCATGGCCAGCAGACGTGCCTGTTCGGCATCCTCTGCCCTTTTCTTGGCTGCCGCGGTAGCGTCATCTGCCCGCTTCTTTGTCTCGGTACTCCAGGCTAACATGCGGGCCTGATAGGCCTCGTCTGTTTCCCCAGTCTTCTGGTCCATGACTGCTGTCTGTGAACGCAACAGCATAGACCAGACCAGTGCCTGCTCCTGTGGTATCCCTTGCTGCTGACGTGGCAATGCTGACGTGTCCTGCTGACGTGGTCTGCTGACGTGTCCTGCTGACGTGGTCTGCTGACGTGGCCTGCTGACGTGGCAACTTACCAATGCCGTCACAAGGGGTACCCGGAGACAACCAGAAACAACAAGGCGAGAGATGGCAACAACGTAGGTGGGGAGGGGTGGGTGGGATAATTGCCCAACTCACACTTAGATAAGGAGCCACTAATCAAACCAGAAAAGTTTGAACTTTGCAAAAAAAAATTTCGAGAAACTAAAAAAAGTAAAAATCCCGATTTTTGCTAGTTCGATAGGTCTCCCAATCTCCCTTGAAGTACGAAATGATCCCTGAAAGCCAAAAAAATTTCGGCTTTAGACTGCAACCGATTTATAGAACCAACTAACAGAATCCAAGAACTGCGAAAAAAGTCCGAACAGAAATGACAACTATTCGGATTTATTCCGATGGGAATATTCGAAGTTTGAAAAAAAAAAAATAATACGTGCAGGAGGTATTTCCCGTCCCGTTTAAAAAAAAAAACGAATTTCAGAAAAGAAGATATTCCGAAGTTCTAAGTACGGGAAAATGCAACAGAAAATCAAAATTTTCAAAAAGAAATATATTCCGGATTTTTAACAACGAAATTTCAAATTTTCAGAAAAACGAAAATAGGAATTTCAGATGTTGCGATGTAGCGATTTTCCACAGCAGAATAGCGAGCAAATAAAATCCGAGAAAAGAAAAAAATTTCGATTTTTTTTTTTTTTTGTAGTAAGGTCAAGATCGTGATTTTGGGGTCTAACTAGTATGTCCTAATCAACAGAAAAGACTAACTAGCTTTTTTATCCCCGCACACGTGTCAGATCAGATAGTCCTGATTCACGTGCAAAAGCTCCGATACCAACTGTTACATGCATAGATATGCAATGTACGTAAGAAACCGAGAATCTGCAATGCGATGAAAAGGACTGAATAGACAATGCGGTACGAGTAGAATCTCGACAAGCAATGCACATTCTCATTCATACATAAAGATGCTGAGAGCGCAGGGAAGACTTTGATACAAGACTGACCTGACATGACTGACCTCATTCACGTAGTTCAGAGTAACGAAGGAGAATGCTATAGTACCTCTAACTAGCCCAATCAATGTTTGAACTCAGACTAAACATGCCTTGTATCCATCACGAAGTGTGAAGGAGCCTGGCGCTACACACAGGAAGAAAGCGCTAGGTCCAGACATACATAGACGAAGAGATAAGGAACAGACGAAAGGAGGGAAGAAGATGGGAATGTCGTTAACACCAAGTCTTGGTCACCAATCCCAAATAGTCCCTCGTTGCCATGTTTGAACCCTCGAAAGTCGAGTCTGGATCCAATGTCACCAAGCTCTGTATCTCTTCTCTCATAGTCATCTCTTCTCTCATAGTCTGCAGATGCAGTGAAGTCAGAAGTGAGAGGGAGAGAAGAGATGGTGAACTGAGAAGAGGAAGAAGAAGAACTCTTTCTCTCTCTCTGTTACGAACCAAGTACTAACCTGTGATGTTGGTGCTGTGCTGCAGGTACCTCAAAGACGAAGCTGGAGCAACGGCGCTGCAGGTAGGTACCTCTAGCCTCCGCCCAAGCTCTCTCTCTCTCCCTCTAGTACTACCTAGCTATGGCGCCCAGCGCTGGAGACTACAGCTTCCAACTGCGCCCAGCGCTGAAGACTACTAGCTAACGCTACCACTACTACAACGCAGCGCTCCCTCCAGAGTGCTGCACCCGAATCTTGAAGACTACAACTACCAACTGCCTMCCTCGGAAGTGCCTGGGAAGTCCTATGTACTACCTCGGCCTGCCTCCTGACTACTGGAGGGCAGTCAGGCCGAGGAGGCAGCTCTTGCCAATGCCGAAATGTGCCAGGGGCTGGCATGTAGCAGCCTGCTTGAGGCTGGCGTGGGAAACAGACTAATAATAGCCTGTTTCTGAAACCCTGGTTCGGTGGCTGAGTTTCAGGGCTGGTCGTTCTGATGAACGACCGAAAATGGCCCTTCGTTTCAGGCTAAAAACGCTGTTGCCATTTTTAGTCTGAAACGACCAGGGATAGGCCCTGGACTTCAGGTTTTTTGGCCTGAACCGACAGGGGGCCTGTAAGCCCTGGATTTCAGGCTTTCAGCCTGAAATTCAGGCTTTCGGCCTGAAGTTCAGGCTTTTGGCCTGAACGCTGTCGGGCCTGCAAAATGGCCGTCGGGCCTGCAAAATGGCCCGTGTGTGCACCGCGCTGCATGTAACAGAGAGGCAGCAGCAGCAGCGAAGAGCACTAGCGGTTAATGGAAGGCAAAAAAATCGGGTTTTTTCGCCGCGTTGCTTCAAGCAATGTTATCGGAACATTTGCGAACAAACTTTGCAAGGTCATAATACAAACATCAAAAAACCAATCAGGCAAAAAAAAACCGAAAAAATCAAAATCAAGAGTACTATAAAACCCTTTTCGGAGTAGCTTTCGGAGTTCGCCAAAGCCTTTCTTGAGTCTGCTGTTTTTGCTAAGTTTTTTGTTACTGCTCCAAATACGGCAAAACCGAATACAGATATACCCTAAAGCACATATATAACAGGCAAAAAGAAAAACTGAGAAAAAAGTAAAAATTCAGGAAAACATGGCAGTTTCGGTGAAAAATTCGCCAAAATTCGCCGAATTTTGGGCATTCCATTAACCGCTTCTCGCGAAGAGCTAGGGCAGCAGAGGCCAGCAGGGCATTCACAAGTGAAGCCGCTGCTTCAGCAGCCATGGCAACACCTGCGCAGCAAAGTTCCCAAGCCAGCAATTCAGGAGCCGTAGGGTCAACGGTCGCGCAGACCCTGAGTCAGTCCACTGGCGTCATGGCTTCCGATGAGATCGCTATACAGCAGGCAACACTGCAGGAGGCACAACTACAGAAGGCTTTAGGAGAGATAAAGGCAAAGAAGGAAAGAATGATTAGAAGAAGAGCTAGGATGCAGCGGAGACAAGCGGACGTCAGTGAGTTAGAGGGAATGGACCTGACGCACATGGATGCAGATGTGAGGACGTTGCAGACAGCCCTGCTAGGTGTTGTAGAGATGCAGGACCACCACACGGCTCTCCTTCAGGACATCCAGCAGAGTCTGGTCTTGCTGGTCGAGCGAGCGCAGACAGCACCATCGTTGTCCGGGCCCGGTGCCTGGCCCGTTGTACAACCTCCTCCTTATGTCCCACCGGTGACTGGGGTATCCCCATATGTCTCCCCAACATCGGTCCAAGCTGTTTCACTAGGAATGTCGTTAGCGGGAGGGTTCTCATCAGGTCCTAGTGTACAGGTTCCTGTACAAACAGTGTTCTCCCAACCTTCGTCACAGGTTGCCGTAAGCGGGCAGCCTGCTGTCTCGCAGCCTGCACAGCCGCAAGGTACACAGCCCCAGCAGCAGGTGCAGCAGCCTGGTCCCCAAGGTCCACAGTCTGGAGTGGGACAGGTGCTGGGACAAAGTCAGTGGGTTCCAAAGACGGCCATCGCTGCTCCTAAACCCTTCACTGGGGACAAGAGGGGCGAAGACCTCGACACATGGTTGAGGTCAGTGCCAGTCTACGTCAAGTGTGAACTTACCTTGCCACACGAGGAAGTGTTTGTGGCTGCCTCCTATCTAGAGGGGAGTGTAGCAAGATGGTTGAGTGGTTGAGTGCAGTTACAGGGATACGGTCATGACTTTTGTGCTTGGGCGGTCACCCAGAAACTGGATGACTTCCTTAAGTTGGTGGAAGGCAGGTGGCATGATCCTCAGGAGGTCAGGAGGCTCAAAAGGCCACTGATGCGATCCTGACTTTGCACAATAGGCAGTTCAAATCAGTAAGAGAGGCCACAAATGCAGTAGAGCGGCTGATCTGTGTCCCTGGGATGCGCTATGACCCCCAGGTTCTACTCACCTCCTACCTGAGATGCTTTCCTATGCCTCTCAGGAATCAGTTGGCAGGTGAGGCCAACATCAACATGCACAACTTCCCCTCGTTTAGCAAGAAGGCCCTAGACCTAGAAGCAAAGCAAAGATAGGGCATGGTCAGACACCCACGAAGGATGGTAGGAAAAAGTCAGTGCCTCCCAACTAGAAGGCGAAGGGTTGCATTATGTTCGTCGACAACGATGGTTCTACCATCGAGTTGGATGATGACTTCCAAGCGGGAGTGGGTTCAGAGGCAGGCAACGTAGAGGCTTCAAGGGGTGGAGTAGTCGCTGCCGCAGTTCAGAAAGGTAAGGCGATCGGTAGACGTCATGGAGGTTCCCGGTCTAGGAGTAAAGTTGACCCCAACGCTCCTCCATGGGAGAAAACGGGTCTAGCAGAGGACGTGTGGAGAGATCGGTATACGCAGCATTCTTGTATCCGTTGTGGCCAATACGGCCATAACCAGTCCAAGTGTCGAAATAACAGGTGACCGAAAAGATCCCGCCTACGATGGGGCAGGTGTTGGGATCCTCCGCTTTCGTTGGTAGCAACGTAGCCAGCAGTTCTGGCAGAGCTCTGGGAAACACGTTGGGCCAGTAGGAATGGTAGCTGTTCCTGCTAGGGTCGAGGTGGTGGACACACCCTCACCAACTCGTGAGATGGTCCAAGCTACTGACTCCATCGTTGTCCCGCAAGCACATTCAGACCCATCGATCCTTTGTTCGATGAATGTGTTTGAGTCCTTGAAGGAGCTAGAAGAGGAGTGGTCTATATCAGACCCGCTAGCTTCTTGGACGACATTTGCAAAAGCCCCTAAGGGTGAGATGTTCGTCAGCAAGGTAGTCATCGGCGGCCCCAAGGACGGGGCCTATTATGACACTTGCTCGACACGGAACTTTATCAGTCGCGCGTGCGTTGAGGGGTTGCGCTTACATGGGCAAGTGCAATGCCTGAGTCAACAAACAACGCATGGTAGTCAACGACTAGCTTCAGGACATTGAGTGTTTTTTCCCGTACGCGGGAAGGGAACTGAGACATCGCGTCTCGTTCCTAGTCAGCGACGATCTCCCAATGGATATTCTGTTGGGTATGTACTATCTTTCGGTTGCAGAACCCCAGTTTGAGAGGGACCGAAAAGTGGTCAAGCACATTTTGCCAGGTGGGGGGACCGCCATATTACGTAAGTTTAAGGCTAGTGGTCTGATCGAGTCCTACGGATGCATGTGTGCGGCATCGTTCTACAATTATTATAAGCAAAATCCGGAGGAGGGTATGTATCTAGTTTATGTCTCTGCGGCAGACGAGCCGGTGAAAATGTCGCCGGAGATAGAGGGAGTAGTTGCTAAATACCCTGATCTATTTGAAGAGCCAAAAGGGGTTGTTGAGAGGGGGGTCATCCACGCAATAGAGCTTATCCCAGGGTCTAGCATCCTGAAGGGTAGGATCTATCGGATGTCTCCAGGCGAGCTTGATGAGCTTCGTTGACAACTCAAGGGACTCGTAGAGAAGGGTTGGATCCGGCCGAGTGTTTCCCCTTATGGATCTCCAGTCCTATTCGTACCAAAGAAGGGGGAAACTCTGAGGATGTGCATGTCATATAGGGGCCTCAATGCCATCGCTGTCAAGAACCGAGAGCCCCTACCGCACATCGATAACTTGCTAGATAGAGTGCAAAGTGTCGATACTTCACTAAAATAGATCTGATGTCCGGATACCATCAGATTGCAATTCGGCCCGAGGATCAACACAAAACCGCTTTTTAGACCAGGTACGGTTTGTACGAGTTTGCGGTGATGCCTTTCGGCCTTTGCAATACTCCTGGCACCACGCTATGAATCGGATCTTTCATGACTACTTGGATAAGTTTGTCATCGTGTACCTCGATGACATACTTATTTTTAGTAGGACTGTCGAGGAGCATGTTGTGCACTTAGATGAAGTCCTCAATCTCCTTCGGCAGCACAAGTTCAAGATCAACGGGGAGAAATGCGAGTTTGGTCGCACCCGGATCTTGTACTTGGGTCATGAGATTTCCGCGGAGAGTTTGAATCCCGATGACGAGAAGGTGGCCAGTATTTGTGACTGGCCGCGTCCTCAGTCTATGACTGAGATGAGGTCTTTCTTAGGGATGGCCATTATTTGTGACTGGCCGCATCCTCTGTATTTGTGACTGACCCCTTTGACTGACCTGACTCACCTTGACACCCCATGGGAGTGGACAGACAGGTGTGAGGCTGCTTTCAGACATCTGAAGCATGCGTTGACGCATTATGAGGTCTTGAAACTTCCTGATCCTGACAAGTCGTTCATAGTAACCACGGATGCCAGCCAATATGGCATTGGTGCCGTGCTAGCGCAGCAGGAGGGGCCAAAGTTGAGGCCAGTCNATCCTGACAAGTCGTTCATAGTAACCACGGATGCCAGCCAATATGGCATTGGTGCCGTGCTAGCGCAGCAGGAGGGGCCAAAGTTGAGGCCAGTCGAGTACATGTCCAAAAAAATGTTGTCTCAGAAGTTGGCCAAGTCCACCTATGAGAAGGAGCTCTACGCAATTTACAAAGCACTGACCCATTGGAGACATTACCTCCTTGGGAGGTTCTTCATCATCAGGACTGATCATCAAACCCTGAAGTGGATGAGAACCCAGCCAGTGCTCTGCCTTGCAACGCTGGATCGAAGTCATTGAACAGTACGACTTCGAACCCCAGTATCTCAAGGGGGAGTCCAATAAAGTTGTTGATGCCTTATCGCGTAGACCTGATTTCTCTGGTGCGCTGATCACTGAGTTCAGGCTTGCGGACGATGTCACTCGCTCTTTGGTGGAAGCCTATCGCGAGGACCAGTTTATGTTCGAGATCATACGCAGACTCGATGCGAAGGACAAGGTGACTTGTGCCGAGTTTGAATTGGCCAACAGTTTGCTGTTCCTTGAGAAGGCAGGAGGGAATAGACGTCTCTGTGTGCCAGATAGAGAGTCTTTGCATAGTTTATTTTTAGGCGAGTGTCATGATGCCACCGAACATTTTGGCTATAAAAAAACTGCAGCCAATCTGCTGCAGAGGTTCTGGTGGCCCACGATGATGAGACACGTACATAGGCTCCTCTTGGGCTTCTAAAGCACCTTCCGATCCCGGAAACGCCTGGTGAGAGCCTGTCCATGGACTTCATGGATACGCTAGTCACCAGCAAGAGTGGAATGCGCGTTGTCTACGTCATTGTGGATAGATTTAGTAAGTACGCTAGGTTAGTCGCAATACCTGCAACAACTAAGACTGAGTACGTAATTAAGCTGTTCAAAGAGAACTGGGTCAGAGATTTTGGACTGCCAAAATCTATAGTCAGTGACCGTGATGTGAGATTCACTAGTGAACTGTGGAAAGTTGCAGTTGCAGAGCAAGGAATGCAGTTGCAGATGACATCAGGAAACCATCCAGAAGCGAATGGGCAAGCAGAGCAGTTAAACCGCGCTGTACAACAGTTGTTGAGGCACTACATCAAGCCTACTCAAGTAGACTGGGATGAGAAACTTGCTCTCATCGCCAGCCTGTACAATAATGTTGTGCACAGCGCAACAGCAGTGAGCCCGAACAACATTCTACTGACATTCAAGCCTGGATTGCCCTTGCATTTCCTACTACCTGAGAACCAGCCTTCTGCCGCACCAGGAACCTTAGAGTTCGCTTATCAATATGAGCATCTGATGCAGCAGGCTGTTGAACAGATGCACAAGGCACAGGCGGCGATGATAGAATCAGAGAACAAGCACCGCTGCGCATCCACATTTCAGGTAGGGGAGAGAGTCTGGGTTAAGTCCTCTGAACTGGGACAAGAGCATGGGATCACCCGCAAGCTCATGCTGTAGTACTTTGGACCATGGGAGATCCCAGATGTTGTTGGGGATGAACCGGATCGGCCGTCATATGTTATTCGCATCCCTGGTCACTTACGTACGGACCCTGTGTTTCACGCTTCCAAACTCGCACCTTTCAAGGAAAAGGATCAGTTTCCATCTCGTCGCTCAATGCTGCCCCCAACCATGGATGGAGGGGTCGACATCGACGAGATTGTGGACCACAGAGAGATGCCAGTGTCCAGACCCACAGGCAGGGGACGTTCTCCGAGGCCGAAGCTGTAGTACCGAGTTCGGTTCATACATCATATTCATCCAAAGGAGGATAGATGGTTCACACAGGAGGAACTCATGTAGACCATTGTCGGCCCGAATACCCTTACAAGCGTATTTGGGCACATATTTGCAACTTACAGGAAGAACGCACCTGACGATGTTTGGGGGCGTGTCGCATTTGTATTGATTAGAGAGTGTGAGATCGTGCACTTTGTGGGCACGCACTAGCTTGACCACACCCTGACCAAGGAGGGCTATGAGACGCCGGTAGGACAGGTAAGGGTTAAGCTAGATTTTCTGAGGCGGTCGCATATCCGCACGCACGGACGAAATGTCGGACGGCGTAAAGTTGACCAGGTAAGGCAGTGACTGAGAGGAAAGCGTTGCATGACTCACTGGGGACCGGCGGTTTCGGGCCGCACCACGTGAAATGTTGCAGGCACTAGACTGATCATGCGCCGCCAACAGTAGAAGCCCTGACGAGCTTAGTTAGGACGGCGTGGGTCGAGGCGGACTGAGTAGAAGTCGGGGCGGGTTTCGGCCCAAAGGAGAGGGAACGGGCAACTTCCCGAGGAATACGAGGGAGAAGGGGAGCCCGGCCATAACCATAGTGTGGTGAGGCAATGTGCACGGCAAGCCTGGCGGGGTCGTGCCCTCCAAAGTAGCACATGGGTGCCTGCGGACCCTTGGGCGCAGGCTGTAAGTTAGAGGAACGGCCTGACATACTGTTTGCAGGCCTGGGCAGGCTGCCCTTAGGGCTGCGCCTGCTGCAACCAGGTTGGGGCTTAGCCCTATAGGTTACGTCACTGAGCTCTCACGAGGCGGATCCCGGGATCGAGGCCAGAGCGGAGCAGCGGAGCGGCGGAGGAGCACTATGGAGTGAGCCGAGGGGTAGAGGGTCCCGTGAGACTATCCCCCTTGGCTTTTTGCGGGGGGTTCCGACCGCGGGCCCGCGAGGTGAGGCCGAGGACCAGGTACCAACGGTCCTCTCCTGCATCCGGTTTTTACCCTTTTTTTTTTCTGAGTTTGAATATATATATATATTTATTTTTATTGTTACTTTTTCTATCTGGGAATGAGGTCCTGTACCAGTGCCGGGACCTGCAGAAAAGCCCAGCGGCATCGTTCAGTGGGTACACCACGAACTGCTGCCTGGGTACAGTCCCTCGGGACATCCGTTAAAATTGGAACGATACAGAGAAGATTAGCAAGCTCCAGCGCAAGGATGGCACGTATAAAGTCAGAGCACAGCCCTATGCCTCTGCTGCTGCGACATACGTTGTGCTGTGCCGCCCCCGCTGAGTGTCCCCCCGATCTAGCTGCGTGCTGGGCAACGAAGCGGAAGGAAAGGAGAGAGCGGGGCGCTAGTTGTAGGGGCGGAGGTAAAGTGAATAGACCTGGACGCAGATCGGCGCCGGATACAGTCACTGACGAGAGCGCAGGGGCAGCAGAACACAGGGAAGAGAAGGGTGAATCTGGATGGGGTTATGCACAGGGTGCATTCAGAGAGAGGAGTGGCAGATCGGTACGAGAGATGAGCTATGGTAGAAGCGAAGGATGCATGTTCCACCTGTTCCTTGATGAGCCTGAGCGAGGGAAGGTGGTAGACAGAGGTTTTGGGGCCGGGCGAATCCACTAGAGAGGTCAGATTGAGTAAAGAGTTAGTAACTCAGAATGCACTAAGAAAACGGGCTGCGCGGAGCCATGGCGGAGAGGGAGGAAGAAGGGGAGAAGAATGGTAATAAAGCGGTCATTTCTTGACTGTTTTCGGCGATCTAAGATACTAAGCTGGGGTATTTGGGTAGGACGAGTAGGATGGCGAAGTTAGATTTTGTAGTTGGTTAGGGGGTTGGTCGGTATGAGTAGTAGGAGCTGAAATGCGAAGATCCGTATTTGGTCGCATTCTCGCGGAAGATTCGTCCTCATCTTGCACAGCTTACGAGTAAGAGCAGCGTGTCCGTATCTGCGCACGCCATAGTGTTCGCCACGGCCCCTCCCCCGATCGATCTTGACTCTTATCAGGTGTGTTGATTGCCCTCACCCTGGCTGACCTCTTGTTCGCCCCTGACGGTCGGCATTCTGTGCACGGTTGGTGTAACATGCACCTGGCCGAGGTTTCGACCAGGTTCGCCGAAGAGAAGAGACAGACCAAAGAGGGAGACGGTGGAGGGGGAATGGGAGGAACAGACGTACTTGGAGGAAGGGCTGTCTGAATACATCGGAGGGCGAGTACTGAAATAAAAAGTACAGGGAATGTATCCGGACACGTTCTTGAGGAAGAGTCGTGCTCGCTTTGCATATTTCAGGAAGGCGCAGCCCCTCGCATCCCGGCCTATTGTCCTGGCTTTCCCCTCGCGGTGGTCGGCGTCTGCGTTCTTCTGGTAGATGTCGATCATCATGACCATGCTGTCTGCCTCAGTAGCCGCCTCCCTCATCAAGACAGTGGCACCCGCCGACCTCCTTCTCTGCGGCCACATCCTCCGAATTTCACTGAACCTGACCATGCCGAGTGGCCAAGTATGCTGGTGTAAAGGCGAGGGAGCAGTCGGGAAGGGAAGTTGAAGAAGGATCCGTGAGGAAGGGGGAGGGAACTTACCTTTCTCCTCATAGCTGGTATTCATCGCGGAGGATCGGGTACGCCTACATGCGTGGGATGAAAGGGAGAGAGAGGTACTCGCAGCGGGGAGACCGTGAGTGCAGCACGGTAGAAAGTGGAGCAACGGTAGGTTGCGCGCGGGTACGGGGCGGATAACGGGTATCACTCCATGGTCCAGCAGGAGTCTCGTTTGATTTTGCTCATCCTACCTATGGAGGTAGCGTGAGGCCAGCTGTGGGGGTCAGAAAGAGAAAGGGGGAGAGTGCCTACTGCAGAACTGGCAATACGGGACGCTCCAAGAATCGAGTCGCCGTACCAAAGAGCTAGAGAACTGTAGCCTGTACCTGCCCATCGAGTTAGCGGCAGATTCAGTCTCAGTTTTTACATGGAGAGGGGCGACAGTGTTGTCTTATGTAGTGATCATTATGGTTTCGTGGTCGTGCTGCCGGCTTTCGTGGATTAGGGCGGCTGCCGATCTACTCTGTTCAAGGTGTTGTTGATCCAGCGGGCTGCTGCCAGCCTCGGAATACTGCTGTTATTGCCGCTGCCTACGACCAAGGTGGGCTTTTGCTAGTTGATCTTCAGCGGACGTAGTTGCTGCCTTCTCCTAGTCAAACTCCTGGGATCAGGCCACTGCAGTACATTCAGGGGCTATTGCTATTGCTAAGACCGGGCGAGTATCACTGCTGTTGCGCACTCTACTGCCGCAACAGCAGTACCGAAGTTGGCACGTGTACCCGCCTCTATTTCAGCGGAAGACTCATTCTTAAAATCTGCATGTTGAATCTGCCCGCATTCTGGCCGGAGAGTTGCCCTCCTTATGCATTGGGTAAATAACGAAGTGTGACTCATGGCTACGCACTTTGGGTCATTGTTAAGATTCACAGTGGATACTACCACTGTTACCAGATGTTCGGATGCTCGGAGTATTATCATTGTGGTTGTGTGACTGAAGCGTCTGAGCTATTGCAGGTATCGCTGTAGCAGTTACTGATTGAACGGAGCTTGGTGATTGGGGTGGTATTGCCTTCTGGCTTATGTGTTCGCTGCCCCCAGGCTTCGTTTAAGGTACACCACTTGTTGATCACACGAGCCGCTGCTTCTTAGCAGATGTAGGTGTTGCAGTTGTTGAGGTGGAGCTCGCTATTGCAAAAAAAATGGGGCAGGGGGAGAAAATTGCTAATGTTGATATTGCGGGCTGTTGCTGTGGGTGAATAGTCGACGTTGCTATGACCGGGATTAGCACCGGTGGGCCTCTTGCCGCAAGGTTGTTTTCTGTCGTGCACTTCCGCTGTTCTTTTTTGTCCCCCGTCACTATGCCTTTGCCGTGTGGGATTACGTGGTCACCTTGTACCCCATGACTAAGACTGGGTTCCGCAGGAGAGCCTTACCTACACGTGAACTGTGGGAGGCAGGGACGCCGGACTGTGCAAACTACTGCTTGCCAGGCAGACGATTGATTAGATACTGTGAAAACGTTGCTTACATTCGGAGTAGAGCATGGGGGAGTAACCAGGCTAATGCAACGGGCCTATCGTGGTGGCTTGGAGGGACTGGGTTTATTGCAGAAGGGACTGCTGCTTACTGCCGCCAACTGCTACTGACTATTGAAGACTGTTGCGAGCTGCCACGTCTATGCACGAACGGTAACAGCTACCGTTGACTATGCACACGCGGTTGCTGTGGCTGTGCCCAGACTGTGGCTGACTGCTGGCAGTTGCTTACTAATGCTGTCAGCTGTGGGCGGTGCATCGACTACTGCTGCGTCAGCCGATGGTGTGCGGACTGCCGCGGTGGGTGACCGCTGGTCCTGTAGTCTACTGAGGGAGTAGTCCGTGGCCCTGTTTTGAGAACGCAGTGAGTATCGGGCAGGCTGCAGCTGTGGCATGGTTATACACTTGTTCAAGAATGGCTTTGGTGGCTGTGGCAGTAATCCAGTAAGACTGTTACGGCTATTGTCGCTATGGCTGGGTCGGGCGGCCACGGCATCCAGGCTGTGTATCGCTGTGCACGTTGGGGAGAGGCTGCCGCGGGGCCACCTGGCTGTGTACTTGATATTCTACTATACTCACGTTCGTGGCTGTCGCGGTGCTTCTCGCCATACACCAACTGCGCACGGCTGTGGGCTCAAAGGAGTGAGCAGGCCCTGCGTAAGGGCCATTGCTGGGAGTTAGAGGCCTGACTGGGGGACTTGTGCATCGCAGTCCGACCGTGGCTGCGATCGTCGTTGCTGTGCTATTGGCCATCATTGCGGGGCCCTCAGGAATTGAAGACTACAAGGCCCTCTCACTGTGAGTCTGAGCGCCCCTCTCTTGGATCTTGAGAGTCTGAACTTCTATTTCTATCTTTCTTACTCTCAGTCTGGTCAGGGGTTACGAGAGGAAGGCGGCAGGCGGGATTGAAACCCGTAGGTCCGCGCCAAGGCCTCTGTGGGAGGTCGCCCCACCGATTGCGGGAGCTCTGCCGGAGCCCAGGCGGGGTTCTGGAGGCAGGGAACTTCAGGTATAATTTCGTCTGACGCGTGTGATCCCGTCCCCTATTTTGCTATCCCTTGGGTATTTGAACAATGCTATGACAGGATATTACTTTTTGTTTTGTTATGTATGTCAGGACATGCATTGCGAAAGGTTAAATGAACAACTATCTATATGAGAGTTCAGATAAAGTTGAGGGATTTCAGACAGAATAAACTGGGGGAAGGTGGGATGAAGGTGTTTTGCATGCTTTGACCGGGTCAACCCAAGGCTGAGCTCCTCCGAGTGGATGTGGGTTCAGTGCTATGTTTATTGATGTTGCTGGGCTGTATGAATGACTTTTTATGGCTGGTCCCACCTAGGGTAGGATGGGTCAGTCGTTGTTTCCCTTGGGGCTTCTGAACAGGAGGACGAGCGCCCTAGGGTAGGGAAGGCTCAGAGTCCTGGTGTTTATTTTAATGAGTTGAGGAGTATGTTTCTTGTCGAGGGGACAAAGGGCATAAGACTAAGCGTACCCTAGGGTAGGGCGGCTTAACCATAAGCCATGAATCAATTGGTCAACCAAATTATAAAACTTGATACGCATACTATTTTGAACTTATACTTCTGCCATACCAGGCACCCTAGGGTAGGGAAAGCCAGTCAATAAGTCGGGTAGAACTAAAGAAGAAGGGAAATAGATGAAGAGTAAAAGGAAAGTAACTGGGCAGGCTGAACGTACCCTAGGGTAGGG
Source organism: Chara braunii (assembly GCA_003427395.1). Lineage (NCBI taxonomy): Eukaryota > Viridiplantae > Streptophyta > Charophyceae > Charales > Characeae > Chara > Chara braunii. The sequence continues at coordinate 344,576 of BFEA01000022.1, forward strand.
CGGTTCAGCGGGGTCCTTGTCCTGGACGTCCCAAGTCCCAGACCTAACAACTGAAAAGGTTTTCTTTTGATAGTGTCAAGGGCCTTTTCCTTGTTGAGATTTATTTTGGTGGAACGACAAAGCTCCGGGCGGAACGACTAGCGTGTCGATGGTGATGTGCCAGACAACTCACCACCGCTCTAAATTCCTTCCTGCCCTAGGGGTCGTCTTACCCTGCGCCCCTTGGGACACCTCAGGGTGCAGAAGACGGAAAGACCCTCAGGCCTGTTTTGCGCTCGCCAAAGGGTTACCTCCGCTTCAGCAAGCGCCTGAGCGTCAGAAACAACCCCATGGCTCAGAATAGACCATTTGGGTATGGGCACCACATAATGCGCCGTCATCGCAGATACTCACGTAGAGCCGCACAGTGAATTGGCATGCGTAGGTACTGCGTCCGCGTGATCTTATACTAAATCCGCGCGCGCAGCGCTTACCGATCCTCGCACTGAAGTTATGGGTCAGGCAGCGAGACCAAAAGCGCTACATGGCCAATAGATTCGGGTTTTCGGTATCGCGAAGCGACGCACGACGAATTACTAATCCAGTACACCTATGGGGATCCGAGTACGGGCCCATACTGCCCCGGACATCAGGTAGCCTATAGGTCTGGTTTTGAGCCTCTTCCGCGCGCACGTCGTTTGTGTCTACCTACCCCCTTCATTCTAGGAGGCCACTAAACCAATGCGAGTTGGAGTAAGTTTCTCTTTTGAATTTCTCATGGTTGGGCGTTGTAGTCCGTGGCAGCCGTCAAAGTCAAACCCCTTGATTTTGGCTACCACGACAGCCTTAAAGCTGTCTACTCAACCCCTCTGCACAGGGTGCAGAAGAGGGTGTGGTCTTCAACCGCACACGGCGGTTGTCTGACGTCGAGAGATTACCCCTCAAAGCGCCTGTCAGCCGACACTTGAGTGTCGAACGCGACCCCCGAGATCATCAAGGGCCGCGAGGCATCAGCGCGAATGCTTGCGCGTGCCCGCATGGCTGGTTGATATGAGGAGGCCATGCGCTCGCTCAACACTTATACGGAAGTCCAGCGCCCGATACCTACCTGATTCTCGTTGCATAAAGTTATGGGCCGGGTACCAAAAGGACTAGGAGTTATTGTGTTGTGGCATTGTTTGTGGTAGTTGTTTTGTGTGTGTTTCCATGTGTTATGAGTGAGAGATGTGAGTGTTGTGGTGTAACGCATGGTGTGTGTAGTGTGTCCTAGTCGACCGGCGTCGAGTCGCGTTTGGGACTTCAGCCCCCCAGTACGGCGATTTGCGTACGGGTTCGATTTTTTGGGCGTTCGACCGCGCGTAACCCCCTATGCTACAGCGAACGAGAAACGCCCTCAGCTGGGCCACCTCTGCAATTGCATACGAAAGGCTTTCGCATGTGGTTCAGTAGCTCGGCGGGGATACGCCCACCTAAGGGATGGTGACAACTCCCTCAGGTGGAGGTAAGCGGTGCCTCGCGTGACTCTGTCCTGTCGTAGGGGCTCGCAAGAGGTACGGCTGGCGCACTCGGCCGGAGCGGCAAACGCTCTCCGCGACAAGTCCTGCATAATCCTGCGTGACGCGGTCGGGAGGGTCCCCGTGCGGGACCGATGCGCTCGACACCGCTCCACAGGTTGTCGCCCATTATGAGAAGTTGCTGCAGAAAGGAACGCGCCAGATTGAGTGAACTTCTCACAGGACTAGCGAAGTACACAGTCGGCCTACTGGGCCTTATTTTCAACACAGTCGGCCGCCCTAAGTGGAGGCAGGCTCGACTGAGGCCTACATGCCATTTTTGGGGTCACCGCACGCACAACTGGGGAAATTCATGCAGTTGCACATCGCCAGTTGGTTGAGAGCACCCAGGCCCAGGCTGCCTTTCATCATATGTAACTGAGGCAGGCCCTGGGCCGGATACACAACATGGACCAAACAATGGCTGAGGGCAGTTGGGTGCTGGTAACCACTACAGGGCCTGGGCCTGTTGCCTTTGGACGAAGGCTCAGCCTCGTGGGGCCTACCGGAAGCTTCTGGGCCGAGGCCCAGTACTGCATTACCACACACAGCAGCAGGCCACTTCGATATAGGGAAGGGCCTGCCCACACATTGGGCATTCGGGCACTGGCTGCATGCTGCGCAAGCGCTGCTGCGCTGACGCTAGCCAGCGCTCACGCGCTCACGGGCGAGCTGGAAGGAGCAGTCAGCCATAACCGAGCTGCGCTACTGTATGCTGGATGGGGCGCATGGTGGTTCTTGGGTGCATGTGGCATCTGTGAGTTGGGGAACGAGGTTGTGAGTGATATGAGAGACATACCTGGTGCTTGAAGCRWACGGCATTGSCCGAGATCTGCTCGTACTTCGGGGAGTTGTTGACGTCATCAGCGGCATTGTAGATAGGCTAGATAGGATCTTCCATTTGTAGTCTGGGCGCCGAGCGCCAGATAGGATACCGACATTGGTTCTTCGTTGATGATGATGAGACTATTCTAGCATTGTCGATTATAAGCTTGTGTTGTGCTCTTATTTAGTGGAACTCGTGATGCAATTCTGCTATTGGGTCTAGGTCACGACTATCTGGTCTTATGTGTATGATGCTGTTTGATTTCTGAAGTTCGCTATCGCTCATTTTCCTTGCAATACTCAACGGAGAGCGAGCTTCGCTCACAATGGCAACGGACTGGTGGGTCGGGGCCGAGAATGGCAAGATGGAAGAGAGTGGAAACAGGATCGCTCTACTCCTCTCCCATCTCACGGACCTCCTAGCCACGTGCATTGCACAGCAGGAGGACATCCACAACCTCGACGACGCGGTTCAGACGCACAATCAGGTGTTTGACCAAGTCAACAGCCGCCTCCAGCAGCTGGAACAAACCGTCGCCGCCCCCGTTGCCAACTCCTCCAACACCTCCGATCGCCTCGAGGCATTGGAGATTGACGTCAGATCCCTCAAGGATGGCGTGCAGTTACAGCAAACCGCAACGCAACAGTTGGAGTAGCGGATCTGTATTGCCGCCACCCACTCGAGCTCGGAACTGCGAGAGACAACTCCAAAGTTTGATGGGCAGGAGATGTTCTGCGACTCGACGAAGACGCACCTGATTTCATGGTTCCACAAGTTCGAGTTCAAGTTGCAGCTCCACGTCAGGGAGCACAAGCACCACTCGTACTTATACTCCCGGTCGGGAGGCGCGTGCCAAACATGGTTGGACAATCTCTTGTCCAAGTACGGAGTGGTGGCTGCCGACTTGCACACCAAGATCAACTGGGATGATCTAAAGGCGGCGTGGCATAAGCGGTTCCAAGTAGAGCCGCCGGAGATCAAGGCAATGGACAAGCTGATGACCTTCGAACACGGCATATTGCCGAGTGTTGACTGGATTGCCGAGTACCAACGCTTGACATCCGTCCCAGACATTCAAATGGGCTTCAAGGTCGTCAAACGCTACTTCATCTCGAGGTCGTGCCCGACGTTGGACTCACCTCGAGGACACCCTGAAGACAACGGCGGAGCTCTTCGACAAGGTCGCGCAGATTATTGTCATGAACAAGGAGGCCAAGAACCTCCACCGTTCGTCTGCAACAGGCCTGAGCATAGATCAACATCGGTCGAAAGTGGTCGTGGTCGCGACGACAACGCCAACCGACCAAATTAGCAGACTCGCAGCCGCCCGGGATGGTGGCCGCCCCGACAAAGGCCGAGGACGCGACAAGACGAAGACAAACACCGTATCTAGCCCCAAGCCCGACGCAACAGCTCCAGCCCAATGGTCCCACTACGGTCTCTCCGAACAAGCGTACAAAGCACGCACGAGATTCCGCTATTGTCTGTGGTGTAACAGCGATCTCCACGACACAATGGGCTGCCAGTCGAAAGGCAAAGGCAAATCGAAAACTGAGCACTGCCGAGAGTGACTCGACGACACTCTCGACGCCTTCGGAACCGGTTGCTTCGCGGGTGACCGCCGTTCGTTCTGAGGCATATGCCTAAGTCGATAGTCCTCCTCTTCTATATTCTTATGCGGACTATGATGTCCGGCTCGTTCCTACGCTGGGTACTCATGCTCAAGGACAAGACGTGTGTGCGGCAACCTCTCCGTCCGGCAACTTATCGTCTTCAAGTCGTTCTTCACGGGATTCGGCGCGCGAGTTCAACATAGAGGTATTGGACCCGCTCACGTCTGAGGATTTCGCATGGCTTCCTCTCCTGACCATGGGCCGCTTGCCGGGACCGCAATGCGCAACATTATGCGCTCATCTTCACACTTACTTATCCTTCTATGCACCACCAACTTCGCCGACGGATGACGAAGCTGCGGTGGGGGACATCCTTGCGTATGTTACCAAGGTGGCCCGCGTGTTTCGCAAGCAGCAGTACGACGACAACAACGCACTGCTCCTCTATATCCACATCCAAGTTGGGCAAGCGTCCTGCAGCGCTTTGCTGGATAGCGGCGCGTCTCGCAATTTCATGAGCCAAGCCTTTATGCAAAGGGCTGGCCTTGGCACACAAGTTCGAAGGAAGGCAAACTTGACGGCGATCAAGTTGGAGGACGGAAGGACGCAACAACTTATCGACCGCTACATCGAGGCCATACCAGTGTATTTCGCACCTGATGCATGCAAACCGGTGACGTTCGACATTTTGGACACGGACTTCGACGTTATTTTGGGAATGCCTTGGCTTGCAAGTGCGGATACACAGTCAACTTCCACCGACGGACTCTTACCGTTCGGGACGCTTTCGGCGCTGAAGTGTCGTGTACTATTCCTCTTCCGCACCCTTCGATCCCATGCCAAGTGGTGACGGCCAAGTCGTTCAGGGCTACTTGCGCTTACGAGCAGCCCGACGAAATAGGCCTATGCTTCTCTTCACCCATGGACTTGTCTTCGGACCCCCGTGTGGCACGGTTGCTTGACGAGTTCACCGACATCTTCGAGTCACCTACCGGTGTGGTGCAGGATCGGCCAATCTCTCACGAGATCATTCTTGAGGCCAGTGCCGTGCCGCCAAAAGGTTGCATTTATCGCATGAGCGAGGAGGAGCTTACGGTCCTCCGCGCGCAACTTGACGACTTGTTGGACAAGGGCTGGATCCTCCCTAGTAGCTCCCCATATGGAGCACCAGTTCTCTTTGTACGGAAGAAGAACAAGGATCTATGATTGTGCATTGACTACCGCAAGCTCAACGCGCAAACCGTCAAGAATGTGGAGCCTCTTCCTCGGATTGACAATCCCCATGAGCATTGGGTGGCGCAAAATACTTTTCTAAGTTGGATCTGAAATCAGGATACCATCATCCGGCTGAACGATCACTATAAATCCGGGTTCAAGATGCGGTAGGGGCATTTTGAGTGGGTGGTCATGCCTTTTGGCCTCACCAACGCCGCGACGACCTTTCAAGCAGCAATGACCAATGAGTTCCGTGCGATGTTGGACCGGTTCGTGCTAGTCTACTTAGACGACATTCTCGTCTATAGTCGGACATTGGAGGATCATCTTGAGCACCTTCGACGAGTGTTGGAGACGCTCCGCCGTGCCAAGTACAAAGCCAACCGCGACAAGTGCGAATTTGTCCGGCAAGAGCTGGAATACTTGGGCCATTTTGTCACATTGAAGGACCTTCCTTCATCATTCAGGTGCCCGCCCACTTGCCCGTCTACCCGGTTTTTCATTGCTCCAAGTTGGCTCTTTACATGCCAGCGGAACATGACGATATTCCCGGCCGACGATCGCAAGACCCACCCTCTATGGACAGTTTTCAAGAGGTCGGTGACATCATCTCCCAGCGACGCTATGGCAACAGACCGACCGAATACTTAGTACACTTTGCGTACTGCACCCACAAAGCTGACCGTTGGTTGACCCGTGCGGAACTCCAAGCAACAGCTCCAGATGTTCTCGCACGCTACGAACGCAAGATGCAACGCAAGCCGGTATCTTCGGCCCCTCGCCCCACCCGCGTCCAGGTTCCACCTTCAGATCGTTAGCTTCGCCCTCAACCCGGATTGACTTCATAAGGAGGGGGGGGTGTTACATGCTGCGCCTGCAACAGGCTGCATGGGCCATTTTCAGGCTCGTGTCGTTTTCAGCCCGAAAGCCTGAAAACAAGGGCCTACATGCCCTGTGTCGTTTCAGCCTGAAAGCCTGAAAACAAGGGCCTACAGTCCCTGTGTCGTTTAAGCCTAAAACAGGGCCTTTTCGGGCCTGAGTCTTTTCAGCCTGAAACAGAGGGCCATTTTTAGGCCCTCATGAGTTTGACCTGCCCTGAAACTCAGGCACCTTTTAGCACAGGCCATTTTGGGACTGTTTTCAAGACAACCCTTGGTTGAGCTTCAACGCCAGGGTCTGGCACGTTTCGGCATTGGCAGCAGCCTCCTGGATGAGCCAGCACTATATAGGACTGGCCCGCCCTGCAGGCTGCAGGTAGTTCCTAGGTACTTCCCAGGCACTTCACGTGCAGTTCAGGAGGCAGGAGGTGGTCTTCAGGATTCGGCAGCAGCACTCTGGAGGAGCGCTGCAGGAGTAGTAGTAG
>BFEA01000022.1:365961-376724 GCA_003427395.1 Chara braunii
TGGCATTGTCTTTCATTGTGAATTTGCACTTGGGAAATGACCAGGATCGTAACAATTGGTATCGGAGCGGACTTACTTGCTGGTGAGAGGTGTTAGTCACCCTAAACCTAATTCCAAATTAGGTTAGGGCTAACTCAATCGCGGATTAGGGTTAGGAAGTTAGGGTTAAGTGGGGTAGTGAGGTATGTGGATACTGCCCCCACCTGGTTAGGTCATGTAGGGTCAACATCAGACCTGACCAGGTTGCTTGAGTGATTGGATGGGGTGGCGAGACACAAAGGAGGCTGATTGGAGTAAGCGAGAGGGAGTAGAGAGTGAGAGGTACTCGCACCTGGAATCTGCACTTCAAGAAGACGTTGAGTGACTTTTGGGCTTCCCCTCAAGAGGGAGACTTGATCGGAGGCTGCCATATCTGCATCGAATTGCTGCAAGTTGCTACTTTGGTCATCAGACATCGACAGGGGATCCGGCTTTGCAACAGGGGTGTAGGAAGGCCCTCTTAGTCATGCTAGGACACTTCGTGTAGTGGTAGCTAGTGGTCGGGAGGACTTATGAGAGAGGGGGGTGAGTCGTTATCCATCTTTGGAGGCCGGGCCTCACAAGTAAGTGCCGTGTGACCTGGTTAGCCCGTGGGAGGTTGCTTGGTGCTTCATGGCCTGTTGGGGTGTGCTGGGCTCTCTTCCTCTTCTCTACGGTCTGCTGTGTGTGTGAGCATGTGGATTGCTTTCTCACCTGATGGATGGATGGATGATGCATCTGCTCTAAATGACATCTTTCTACGGTGCATTGTCTTTTCATTTCTGAACGGCTGTAGTGGTGAGTTCTTTTTTAAAGTTGTCTTTTCCTTCTCAGTACGGTAGAGGCAGTTTGGGACTGACTTGGTACTCCTATCTCGTTGGTCCTGGTCCACAACCTACTTGGGACCTTTGGGACTCAGTGGGACCAGGCCCAACGGGACAGGACCTTTCGGGCCCAAATCTGTTGCCGCCTGTGCATCTCTTTGCTGTGCTGAACTTGGGGGACATACGGCTAGCAAGGGCATTCCTTTCAAGGGGATCTTGACTGGTCTTACTGCATGTTATCACATACTGCCCCGCGTCTGGCTCGGCGACCGTCTGCACCCCTTGAAATCTCCATTGCTGCAGTTAGTTTTCTTCGGCTGATTTATTGTGGTACATGTACCTTGTCAGATTAGACAAGAGGGGATCTCCAACTAATCTGATCGGGCCCGTTCGATGAGTCAGTCCTCTCTTCCGTTTATTTTATTTATTTATTTATTCTGCTGCGTGCCATTTTCCAAGTCCAAATGAATTGTCGCTCCGGCTAGGAGTTCTACCTTCTACTCTGTGTGATCTATTGTTTGTTTCTTTCATCTGAACTATCTATATCCGGTATTGAGACGCGTGCGCAGACAGCGGAAAGAGAGAGAAGGGAAAGAGAAGGTGTTCTTTTTGAGAGTGTGAGGAAGGGCAAGAGGAGTGTTCGTCCAAACGTGAGGAGAAAGCGGATCGCTCTTGAGAGATCTACTGACACCCCTTCCTCCGACATGGCAAACATCACATCTGCCCAATGGCAGGCCATGCTGGACGCTGCGGATGAGAACGAGAAACCGTTCTTCCAAAAGCTTTACGACGATGCCATATAGAGGGAGAGGGAGGCAGAGGCAGCAGCCAGAACCACGAGCATTGTTGATCAGGTGGCCCTTTTTCAGGTCCCGGAAGCTAATGCTGATTGGTTCCAAGAGAGGCTAGCTGCTGCCGTAGAAGCCTTGGTTCGATTGCGGGCCTTGGAAGACCTTGAGTCCCGTGCGACAGCACTGGAGCAGCGGAACCAAGAGCTGCAGGCTGAGATACTCAGCCTCAAACAGTCCCAACTATCTGACCCTCGTCCTCCTAACCCTCGACCTGCTGCAGTCCCAGTCTCTCAATCTAACACAGTCCTCATGGCAAGAGCAAGTGGAACTGTGACCAGCGCAGGAACCGGTGCCAGCTCCTCAAGCGGCAGCGCCGACAGTTCTTCACTAGTCATAGTTCCAAATGCAGGAACATCAGCCCAAAATGCCATAGTTCTTACTGGCGTACAGTACAGCGGTCCCGTAGTGGACAAGCGGGCGGCCACTCTGCCGTTCAAGTACGACGGGAAGGGGGACATCACCTCCTGGATTAGCTCCATGCGCTCATACTTCGAGGTACTACGAACGCCGCAGGAAGATCGAAGCATGATCATGGGCACAAATACTGAGCCCACCGTATGGAGTTTGATAGAACTCCAAGTTGTTACAGCAGGTTATGAGAGGATTGACCTGACCGAGTGGCTGAAAGTAACTCCTGTACGCACCCTTGAGGACCTTCTCATCACACGGTACCAAGATAAGCACGTTGCGCTCAAGGCAAGACTGAAGCTTGAGGCCCTCAAGGGCCAAACATGGAGGACCTCCATGCAGGCTTTGGAACAACACTTGACTGGTCTGTTCACCACTCCAAACCTGGGAATGACCGACGTGTCTTGCATGGATGTAGTCATGGGAGTGGCCCCTAAAGAATACCTCTCCCTGCTAGGACTCAAAGACCATACCACCTGGCGAGAGCTCATGACGGATCTAGTCAACCTAGAGGCCAAGGACCTCGCCAGGCGTACAAAGGCGCCCGCTGCAGGTAGCAAATCACAACGCAAGCGGTATGGAAGCAGCAACCAGCTTGCCCTGCATGAACATCGGGAGGCTGAAGATCAGTCCTACGCGGATGATCAGTCTCTAGATGACGATCTAGAGCCGGACTCCGATATGGACTGTTCTACATCGGCCATTGAGTCAGACGTGCACGAAGATGAAAAACTTAATGCTTTCAAAAAGACTGCTTCAAGCAAGGGGCCTAACCGTGGTTCGGGTAGGGGAACTATTGCACACCTCCCAAAGAATGTGAAGATCCCTGAGAAACCGGAGGACGCTTCTACCAAGCCTTGGGAAACCCTCCGCATCAGTCAAAAAGATAGGGAAAGAAGATCCAAACTGCGCGTGTGCTTGCATTGCCAAAAGCCTGGGCACGCTGTGCAGGACTGTTATCGTCTGCAGGGAAACACGCAAAGGGCGTAGAAGAGTCATCAACACTCTCTACAACAAGGGAAGCTGAAGCGTCAGTTGCAGGCCCCTCCAAGGAGCCTGATTCTGATCAACAGCCTGCCCCTGAAGCCCGGAACGACGCTGAATCCAAGGCTGTTGCAGTTCAAGTATTGTACACTGAGCCTTGGGAGGAGTCTAAGGAAGTTGACTTCCACGCTCACCTTGAACATTGGCTGCAGCTCAAGCAGCAACGCCGTGTTCAAGGGAGTGTGAAACTTACCGTCTTTAAGTTGCTCATTAACCGCCGATACATCCGTGTGCTGATTGATAGTGGTTCAACAACCAATTTCTTTTCTCCTAACGGGATTCGTAAGGCGGGCCTGGGAATGAAGCAAGTGGAGTTGCAGAACCCTTGTCAGACCCAGGTCGGCAACCAAGAGGTTGTCACCTCAACACATGCTGTCAAAGGTGTGCGCGTCACCTTTGACAAGGACCGCACTGTCACACATGAGCTCAACTTTTATGTCATGGACAAGTGTCCGTTCGACGCGGTCATTGGCTTGGGCTGGTTAATAGCTCATTGCCTAAGGACCACATGGGCGGATAATCAATTCGTGGTGCGTGATGCCAAGGGGAACGAGCGTACCGTTCTGTTGGACGAGATGCGCGAGTCCCCTGTGACTCTTTTGAGTGCGAACAAATTCTGCAAATCAGTGCGCAGGCGCAAGAAAGCTGAGCATGTACATGTAGCTCTTGTAAATCCTCTCCATGTGCCTTCTACTTTTGCTGCATTTTCTACCTCGGTAAGTAATTCTACTTATACCATTCCATCTACCTCTAGTGTGAATAATCCTTCTACTTCTGATCCAAGTACTTCAAATCCAGTTGTAATTGCTGTAAATTCTCAATCTGATTTTCTTTCTCCTGATGAGGATGATCCTCCACCGGAAGTCCCAACAAACATTCGCCAGCTATGAGATCGATTCCCTGAAGTTCTGACCGAACCTCGTGGAGTTCCCGAGCGTCCGGTCAAACACAAGATTGAGATAATAGAAGGGAGTGTTTCTCCAAACGGCTGCGTCTACCGTATGGGACAAGGCGAGTTGGAGGAGTTGAGGAGGCAGATTGATGACATGATCGACCGTGGATGGATAAAACCTAGTGAGTCTGAGTACGGTGCACCTGTCCTGTTTGTGCCAAAGAAAGGAGGCAAACTCTGGATGTGCATGGATTATCATGGCCCAAACCGTATCACCCGAAAGAACGCGTATCCTTTGCCTCGCATAGATGATCTGCTAAATGCGGCAGGTGGGTGCAAGGTCTTCTCCAAGATCGACCTCAAGTCTGGCTACCACCAGATTGAAGTTGATCCGAGCGACCAGCACAAAACTGCATTCAAGACACGCGATGAGTTGTACGAATTCATCGTTATATCCTTCGGTCTTACCAATGCACCAGCCACATTTCAGTGCCTCATGGACAAGGTTCTTCGTCATCAGCTCAACAGGTTTGTTGTTGTTTACCTCGATGACATCCTGATCTTCAGCAAGTCCATGGAAGAGTACTTCAAGCACCTTGAGGAGGTCTTGCAAGTCCTCAAGGAGGAACAACTGCACCTCAACTTAGAGAAATCTGAGTTTGGCAGGGACAGCGTCATCTATCTTGGGCACCGGTTGTCTGCAAACGGCCTTGAGCCGGAAGCAACCATAGTTGAGGTCATCCGAAAGTGGCCTCAACCAGCGAACGTACGCAAACTACGTTCTTTTCTTGGTTTGGCCTCATATTACCGAAAGTTTGTTCCCAAATTTTTTGTCATTGCTCACCCACTCTCGAGACTAACAAGTAAGAATGTTGCTTATGCGTGGTGTGAGAAATGTGAGACTACGTTCCAAGCCTTGAAAGAGGCATTGGTGAGTCATCCTGTGCTCCGCATTGCGAATCCCAACCTCACATTCGTAGTCACTACGGACGCGAGCCAGTTTGGGATTGGTGAAATGCCGCAACAAGATGATGGCGATGGCCTGCGTCCGCTCGAATATTACAGCAAACGCATGCCCAACCACAAGGTAGCTACCTCCACATACATGCGTGAGCTCTACGCCTTGCGCGAGGCGCTCACACATTGGAAGCACTACCTCTTGGGTCGTCACTTCAAGGTCTACTCAGATCATCAGACCTTGCAGTGGATTAAGACACAAACTGATCTCTCTCCTACACTGACCCGCTGGTTGCATGACATTGATGTCTATAATTTTGAGTTGAAACACAAAAAAGGTTGTTATAACTGTGTTGTTGATGCTCTCTCACGCCATCCTGAGTTTTTGACTTGCCTTGTGGGTTCGTATGACCTCCGAAGGAAACTGACGGAGGATCTGGTCGAACACACCGCCAAGGATCCGGACCTTAGTCCCATCCTTGAGCAGCTCAAGGCTGACCCTAACAGTCAGCCTGATTTTCATGAGTGCGAGGGTCTTGTATTCCGCCTGTACAGGAAATTTGATCGTTTGTATGTGCCCAACCATGCGCCTCTCCGAACTCATTTCTTGGATTTGGCACATGGTCGGAGTGGATATTTCAGCTTTGAGAAGACTTATGGAAGTCTTCTGCAACAGTTTGATTGGTCGGGAATGAAGGTATCTGCTGAGAAGTTCATTGTTGAATGTCAAGTATGTCAAAGAACCAAGGTCCACAGGCATAAGCCTTATGGCCTGCTGAGACCCCTCCCCAATCCTGATGGTCCCGGTGAGTCGATTTCCATCGACTTCATAGACATGGGAAAGGTGAGTGAGGTAGGGAATTCACAAGTCATGGTCATCGTGGGCCGTTTTTCCAAATTTATGAACTTGATTCCTTTCCCTCCCCATGCCCCGACTGAGCTTGTCGTCGAAGAATTTCATCAGCAATACATTTTGCAATTTGGCCACCCGAAAACTATTGTGAGTGATCGGGACACCAAGTTCATTAGTAAAGATTGGAAGGACTTCACTTCTCAAATCTACGACATCAAACTCAACAAGACTTCTGGTCGACACCCCGAAGCCAATGGATTGGCTGAGGAAATCAACCAGACTGTCATCCAACTACTTTGCGCGCTGATTGTTCCAGACCAGAACACATGGGACAAGGAGTTACACAAAGTGAAGGGGTTGTACAACAACTCCATTCACTCCGCAACTGGCATGACACCGAATCAGTTGCAATACGGATGGCAATTGCGAAATCCTCTCTCCTATCTGTTCCCCGAACGGTCACCTGGTCTGACGCCTGGCATGCCTGGCTATAATGCCAAGTACGCACGCCTGCTCAAAGCTGCTATTGCAGCAATGAACAAGCGTCAGCATGCCATGATCAAACATGCGAATAAGTTGCACAAAGAAGCGAACTTCAAAGTAGGGGATTATGTCTGGGTCAAAATGTTTGAGTTTTCTGATGAAGAGGGCGTATCACGGAAGCTTCTTCCATTATACTATGGCCCTTGGCAGGTTCTGAAGGTGATTGGGGATGATTTTGGTCCTTCGTATGTGATTGACATGCCTCCTCATCTGCACACGTATCCGGTCTTTCACGCATCCAAACTATTTCCACACATCGATGATGAGACTTTTCCCTTCCGAGATCCTATGATACCTCGTCATATCAATGGCGGTCATGAGATAGACAAAATTGTTTCCCATGAGGGAAGAGGGGGGAACAGACAGTACAAGGTTCACTTTCTCTATTACCCGTTGACCGAATTCTTCTGGATCGACCGAAAAGAGCTGCTAAAGAATGTTCCCCGTGTTGTGAACGCTTATGAACGACAGATCGCTGATGGACAGACTGCTAAGTTTTCTGCAAAACTGACTCCCCACGGTCTTACTAAGTCCCTCTTTCTGATCTACGCCTACGATGCATTCTGTGCCGACTCTGAATGAGTTACTCGCTCGAAGGGACCTCGCTCTTGAGAGGGGGGTAATGTAATGAGCCGCCAAAAACACAGACTGAGAACACTGCTGATTTCTGGGATTTGCCGCTGGAATGAATGCCTTGCTGAAATTCCCGCATTCTGCTGTGATTTCCATGTCTGTGTGTGTGTGTGTGCCTGCTGGTTTGCATGCCTGTCAGAGTGCTTATCGGTTGAGTATGTGTGTGACCCGCAAGGGTACTTGTTGGTTGCAAGGCCCCGCAGGGCCGGTACTTACCTGTGGCCGTGACTTTAGGGGTTGCAGGGGGGTAAAACACTCAAGTAGTGGGGGTAGGCCCGCGACACTTAGAGCAGCAGGGAAAAACACTCTCAAGTAGCAGGTAGGCCGGTACCACTCGAGTAATGGTAGGAGTGTCGGGTACTGGAGGCCGAGCAGAAGAAGACAAAAAGTTGGCATTTTTAGAGGCCCAGTAGCGGTAGGATAGAGGTAGGCCGGTACCAGTCCAAGTAGCCCGGGTCTAGGGCCTGTTCGGAGATTAGCAGAGCTTGCAATGATGTTTCCCTCCGAAAGGGAGGAGGTACTGGTTGCTGGGAGGCCGCTCGGCCTAGGAAGTCACCGCCCAGGAGGTCAGTAGGCTGCTATATCTTTCGGCGGAGCAAGTAGCTCCTCCTCATTTGCGGTATGCAAGGATTGGTGACATGCTGCTGGAGCACAGCGCTGGACTGGTACAACACTGCTTGGAGGTGTAGGGCAGCTGGAGCTCAGCCTGGCTATGGCGAGCAGTCCAGCTTGAGGAGGAGGAAGAAGGGGGCGAAGGAGGAGAGTGACGAGGCACTTACCTGGCTATGGTAGACACCATCTTCATCACCTTGTTGGGTGCTGCATCTGGATGGCCCCAGTCGGGTAGTGCGGCATCAAGGAAGCTCGAGGAAGAGCTTGGCATGGCGGACCAGTCAGTAGCAGCAGCATAGCTGTTTTGGGTTGTCCTTTGGACAGGAGTGCAGCGCCACAGCTGCTTTGGGTTGTCCTTTGGACAGGAGGGCAGGGCCCTCAGTAGTCCGCCATAGCCTATGCATGTGCGAAGAGGCAGAAGGAGGGAAGCCATAGCTATGGTGGACTTGTTGTTGTTGTTGTTGTTGTTGTTGGGTTGAGTCAGCAGTAAGAGGGAACTTCGGATATTGATTCTGGTTCATCCATTCATTGTTATTATTATTGTTGGGAGAAGAATAAGATTGGCGAAGTGAAGGAGGAGGAGGAAGGATGAGAGAGAAGGGGGAATTGTTATTGGTCTTGCTGGTGCATATCTTCTTCTTCTTCTTCTTCTTCTTCTTCTTCTTCTTCTTCTTTCTCTCTCCTCTGGTCTTTATATCTTTGCAAGTGCTTTCATTTCTTTCACAATTGGGTGGCATTGTCTTTCATTGTGAATTTGCACTTGGGAAATGACCAGGATCGTAACAAACGAAAATTTGTTGGAATTATCTGGACTTTGCATCTCTAGACTCCAGTGTGGATTTCATGTAGTCTCTCAATGTGTGTGTGTGTGCTCAAGGTGTCAAGCAGTGAGGCTCAATGCACCCCAAATGCCCTTTTGAGTGCTTTGGGGATCAACCTCCGGGCTGAAAAGTGGGCGTCCCTGTTAACCGCTTGTGTGTTTGACATGCTAGCAAGCAAATACTAGCCAGCACATCTAGGTTCTAATGCCAGGTGGTACTGCTTTTCGGATAAACGTTGCACAGTTGCATTCGGGTCCAGCACATGCCACAGTCCAAGACCAGGTGGGCGGGCACAAAGGTCTAAGGACTCCAGTACTATGTTACAATTGGGTTGTCAACTGGGTCCTTGGGTTGCTAGTTAGGTAGTCCCTTCGGCCTACTTGTGTAGGGGTCATGTAGACACATAACAATCACATGTGCTTCTACTGGGATATTAATTGTGATAGCGTCTCTAACCTCGTATCTAAATACAATATCAATATGTTGTGTATTCACGTGCAAGCACTGTAAAAGCCTCTGTGAGCACAATAACTAAACAATCCCACATTCTACATGGCAGGTCGGACCCTCGACACTCTAGCCCCCTAAAAGCGGTTTGCCCTCCATTCATCCCCTGCCCTTTACCCCCAAGCCAGCTCACGTCGGGTAAGGAACCGACCAAGAACCAATTAAAATCAATTAAAACCAATTAAAACCAATTCAAGGAACGAACACGCTAGTTCCAATGAATCTAAAGCAAACCATATACGGTCTGGTTAAAAACATCCATACGACATAGCCATGAGAATCGGGGAATGATACAGAGAGGGGAATCCCTCTTATTCTATAGGGGGGCGATGCGCCACATGGCGCACATGCAACTCTCTAGGCCGAAAGGCAGCACATGGGTCGGGGGCCAACCACAAGCAACCACCGCCCCCACCACACCCATGCCCATGCAGGTTGAAGATCGAGAGAAGGTTAACCGACCCCCCAATTTTCACCCTTATTATAAGAAAACCAAAGGGTCATTTTAACCATACTTTACACCAATCTGTAGAGTGCACTTCTTACTAACATATTGTTAAAAACAAAAACCAAAAAAAAAAAAAAAAAAAAAAAAAAAATAACATATAAATTTATAAAGGGAAAATTTGCAAAATACCCCCATAAGTTTAGACACATGCCAAAATGCCCCTAAAAGATGTGGGTACAGCCGAATACCCTTCTGACAAAAACATAGTTCGTGAAATGCCCCTAGCATCGGTTGGATCCCCATGTTTGCAATATACCCCTACCGGGTACTGTCCAACTTTGCAAAATGCCCCAGTACTGGCCAGCTTCTCCTAGGCGCTAGTCAAGTTGCAAAAGGGCAATATGCCCAAAATTGGAGGTCCAGATCGCAAAGTTGCACACCCGCCTGACAGGGGCACAACACAAAGATTTTGGCCCAAAAGGGCATTCGGCGACATCTTTTAGGGGCATTTTGACATATATCTCAACTTCTGGGGGTATTTTGCAAATTATACGATTTATAAAAAAAAAAGCAAAAATGCTCATGCTGGCTGGTTCCCTGATTGTTTTTCCCTTTTCGTGAAAAACCAGTAATGAAACAATTATGGGGGCTTACCCTCCTACAAAAAAAAATCCCTGCCCCCCTCCCCCGTCCTCCTTTTCCACTTCCAGTGACTGCCGCAACCGCCCGCCGGTGGGGATCCGGTCACAGACTCCCCTGTTCACGAATGGGTTACGGCACAGGTAGTGACTGCACCAGAGCCCCTTTTTCTGTTCCAGATGGCGTGCTGGACAGGGTATGGGGGGGCCAGGGGGAGAATACCCTTCTGCCTTTCCCTCCTTGTTTATAAACCAACAGTATCTTTGAGTGTCTTTCTCCTCAACTGGATTGCTACTGCACTCCTTAAACTACCAGAACCGTGTGACGCTTAAAAAAAAAAAGAGTTTCGTAGATGGCCACATTTTTCGAGGGTACAGGTACCGGACAGAAAAGACTGGCAGCACCAGCCAAAAGCAGCCCCCCGTCGGTTTGTTTTTCGGTGTGCAGGGTGAATTTTTGTTCGGCATCAATAGCTGGGCGGCTATGTATCATGTTTGCGGCCGCGGCCGTGGAGGGAGGCCCCGAAGTCGCGGCCACGAGTTTTACGGACTTTTCCCCAGCGAAATCAATCAAACATGTATATAGGTTGCCGGCATTCGGGATGGGCCGAATGCCCGAACCCGAACGCCCGAACGTTCAGCAACCCCTCTCGGCGCGTTCGGCCGAACGCGGACCCAAAAAAAAAAAAAAAAAAAAAAAAAAAAAAAAAAAAA
>BFEA01000022.1:379327-391766 GCA_003427395.1 Chara braunii
TCTTCTTCTTCTTCTTCTTCTTCTTCTTCTTTCTCTCTCCTCTGGTCTTTATCTCTTTGCAAGTGCTTTCATTTATTTCGCAATTAGGTGGCATTGTCTTTCATTGTGAATTTGCACTTGGGAAATGACCAGGATCGTAACAATTGGTATCAGAGCGGACTTACTTGCTGGCGAGAGGTGTTAGTCACCCTAAACCTAATTCCGAGTTAGGTTAGGGCTAACCTAATCTCGGATTAGGGTTGGAAGTTGGGGTTAAGTGGGGCAGTGAGGTAAGTGGGGCAGTGAGGTAAGTGGGGCAGTGAGGTATGTGGATACTGCCCCCACCTGGTTAGGTCATGTAGGGTCGACATTTGACCTGACCAGGTTGACTGAGTGAATGGATGGGGTGGCGAGACACAAAGGAGGCTGATTGGAGTAAGCGAGAGGGAGTAGAGAGTGAGAGGTACTCGCACCTGGAATCTGAACTTCAGGAAGACATTGAGTGACTTTTGGGCTTCCCCTCAAGAGGGAGACTTGATCGGAGGCTGCCATATCTGCATCGGAGAGCTGCAAGTTGAAACTTTGGTCTTCAGATATCGACGGGGGATCCGGCTTTGCAGCAGGGGTGTAGGAAGGCCCTCTTAGTCATGCTAGGACACTTCGTGTAGTGGTAGCTAGGGGTCAGGAGGACTTATGAGAGGGGGGGGTGAGTCGTTATCCATCTTTGGAGGCCGGGCCTCACAGGTAAGTGCCGTGTGACCTGGGTATGCCCGCGGAAGGTTGCTTGGTGCTTCATGGCCTGTTGGGGTGTGCTGGGCTCTCTTCCTCTTCTCTGCGGTCTTGGCTGTGTGTGTGAGCATGTGGATTGCTTTGTCACCTGATGGATGGATGGATGATGTATCTGTTCTAAATGACATATCTTTCTACGGTGCAATGTCTTTTCATTTCTGAATGGTTGTAGGGGTAAGTTCTTGCTGAAAGTTGTCTTTTCCTTTTCCGTACGGTAGAGGCAGTTTGGGACTGACTTGGTACCCCTATCACGTTGGTCCTGGTCCACGACCTACTTGGGACCCCTCGGGACCCAGTGGGACCAGGCCCAACGGGACAGGACCTTTCGGGCCCAAATCTGTTGCCGCCAGTGCTTCTCTTTGCTGTGCTGAACTTGGGGGACATACGGCTAGCAAGGGCATTCCTTTCAAGGGGATCTTGACTGGTCTTACCGCCTGTTATCACATACTGCCCTGCGTCTGCCTCAGCGACTGTCTGCACCCCTCGAAATCTCCATTGCTGCAGTTAGTTTTCTTTGGCTGATTTATTGTGATACATGTCCCTTGTCAGGTTAGATAAGAGGGGATCTCCAGCTAATCTGATCGGGCCCGTTCTATAAGTCAGCCCTCCCTTCCGTTTTATTATTATTATTTTTTATTTATTTATTCTTTTATTCTGCTGCGTGCCATTCTCTAAGTCCAAACGAATCGCCGCTCCGGCTAGGAGTTCTACCTTCTACTCTGTGTGATTTACTGATTGTTTCTTTCATCTGAACTATCTATGTCCGGTATTGAGACGCATGCGTAGACAGCGGGGAGAGAGAGAAGGGAGAGAGAAGGTGTTCTGTTTCAGAGTGTGAGGAAGGGCAAGAGGAGCGTTCGTCCCAACGTGAGGAGAGAGCGGACCCCTCTTGAGGGATCTATTAACACCCCTTCCTCCGGCATGGCAGGCATCACATCTGCCCAATGACAGGCCATACTGGACGCAGCAGACGAGAACGAGAAACCATTGTTCCAAAAGCTTTATGATGATGCCGTGCAGAGGGAGAGAGAGGCAGAGGCAGCAGCGAGAGTCACAAGCATAGTTGCTCAGGTGGCCCTCCTTCAGGTCCCGGAAGCCAATGCTGACCGGTTCCAAGAGAGGCTAGCTGCTGCCGTAGCAGCCTTGGTTCGACTGCGGAACTTAGAAGACCTTGAGTCCCATGTAACAGCACTGGAGCAGCGGAACCAAGAGTTGCAGGCTGAGATCATCAGCCTCAAACAGTCCCAACTGTCTGCCCCCCGCCCTCCTAACCCTCGACCTGCTGCAGTCCCAGTCTCTCAATCTAACACAGTCCTCATGGCAAGAACAAGTGGAACTGTGACGAGTGCAGGAACCGGTGCCAGCTCCTCGAGCGGCAGCACCGGCAGTTCTGCACTAGTCATAGTCCCAAATGCAGGGACATCAGCCCAAAACGCCACAGTCCTTACCGGCGTTCAGTACAACGGTCCCGTAGTGGACAAGCGGGCGGCCACCTTGCCGTCCAAGTACGACGGGAAAGCGGATATCACCCCTTGGATTAGTTTCATGCGTTCATACTTCGAGGTCATGCGGACACCGCAAGAAGACCGAAGCATGATCATGAGCACTAATACTGAGCCCGCCATACGGAATCACATTGAGCTTCAAGTTGTTGCTGCAGGTTATGAAAGAATTGACCTGACTGAGTGGCTGAAGGTAACCCCTGTACGCGCCCTTGAGGACCTACTCATCACACGATACCAAGATAAGCACGCTGCGCTCAAGGCTAGGCTGAAGCTTGAGGCCCTCAAGGGCCAAATATGGAGGTCCTCCATACAGGCTTTGGAACAACACTTGACTGGTCTGTTCACCACTCCAGACCTGGGAATGACCGACGTGTCTTGTATGGATGTAGTCATGGGAGTGGCCCCTAAGGAATACCTCTCCCTGCTAGGACTCAAAGACCATACTACTTGGCGAGAGCTCATGACGAATCTAGTCAACCTAGAGGCCAAGGACCTCGCCAAGCATAAGAAGGCGCCCGCTGCAGATGGAACACCACAACGTAAGCGGTATGGAAGCAGCAACCAGCTTGCCCTGCATGAACATCGGGAGGCTGAAGATCAGTCCTACGCGGATGATCTGTCTCTAGATGACGATCTAGAGCTGGGCTTCGATATCGGTTGTTCCACATCAGCCATTGAGTCTGACGTAAACGAAGACAAAAAACTTAATGCGTTTAAAAAGACTGCTTCAAACAAGGGGCCTAACCGTGGTTTAGGTAGGGGAACTGTTGTCCACCTCCCCAAAAATGCGAAGATCCCTGAGAAACCGGAGGACACATCTACCAAGCCTTGGGAAGCCCTCCGTATCAGTCAAAAGGAATGGGAAAGAAGATCTAAACTGCGCATATGCTTGCATTGTCAAAAGCCTGGGCATGCTGTGCAGGACTGTTGCCGACTTCACGGAAACAGGCAAAGGGCGTAGAAGAGTCATCAGCACTCTCTACAACAAGGGAAGCTGAACCATTAGTTGCAGGCCCCTCCAAGGAGCCTGAATCTGATCAACAGCCTACTCTTGAAGCCCGGAACGACGCTGAATCCAAGGTTGCTGCAGTCCATGTGTTATACACTGAGCCTTGAGAGGAGTCTAAGGAAGTTGACTTCCACGCTCGCCTGGAACATTGGCTGCAGTGTGGAGCTAACCTTCTTTAAACTGCTCATTAACCGCCAATACATCCGCGTGCTGATCGATAGTGGTTCAACCACTAATTTCTTTTCTCCTAACGGGATTCGGAAGGCGGGCCTGGGAATGAAGCAAGTGGAACTGCAGAACCCTTGTCAGACCCAGGTGGGCAACCAAGAGGTTGTCACCTCTACACATGTTGTCAAAGGTGTGCGCGTCACCTTTGACAAGGACTGCACTGTCACACATGAGCTCAACTTTTATGTCATGGACAAGTGTCCGTTCGATGCGGTCATTGGCTTGGGCTTGTTAAAGGCTCATTGCCTAAGGACCACGTGGGCGGACAATCAGTTCGTGGTGCGTGATGCCAAGGGGAACGAGCGTACCGTTCTATTGGATGAGACGCGCGAGTCCCCTGTGACTCTTGTAAGTGCAAACAAATTCTGCAAATCAGTGCGTAGGCGCAAGGAAGTTGAGCATATACATATAGCTCTTGTAAAGCCTCTCCATGTGCCTTCTACTTTTGCTGCATTTTCTACCTCGGTAAGTAACTCTACTTCTACCACCTCTACTTCTATTCCATCCACTTCTACTGTGAATAATCCCGCTACTTCTGGTCCAAGTACTTCAAATCCGGTTGTGATTTCTGTAAATTCTCAATCTGATTTTCTTTCTCTTGATGAGGATGATCCTCCACCAGAAGTCCCAACCAACATTCGCCAGCTATTAGATCGATTCCCTGAAGTTCTGGCCGAACCTCGTGTAGTTCCCGAGCGTCAGGTCAAACACAGGATCGAGATAATAGAAGGGAGTGTTCCTCCAAAGGGCTGCGTCTACCGTATGGGACAAGGCGAGTTGGAGGAGTTGAGGAGGCAGATTGATGACATGATAGACCGTGGATGGATTAGGCCTAGTGAGTCTGAGTTCGGTGCACCTGTCCTGTTTGTGTCGAAGAAAGGAGGCAAACTCCGGATGTGCATTGATTATCGTGGCCTAAACCGTATCACCCGAAAGAACGCGTATCCTTTGCCTCGCATAGATGATTTGCTAAATGCGGCGTGTGGGTGCAAGGTCTTCTCCAAGATCGACCTTAAGTCTGGTTACCACCAGATTGAAGTTGATCCGAGTGACCAGCACAAAACTGCATTCAAAACACGCGATGGGCTGTACGAATTCATCGTTATGCCCTTCGGTCTTACGAATGCACCGGCCACATTTCAATGCCTCATGGACAAGGTACATCGCCATCAACTCAACAGGTTTGTGGTTGTGTACCTTGACGATATCCTGATCTTCAGCAAGTCCATGGAAGAGGACGTCAAGCACCTTGAGGAGGTCTTGCAAGTCCTCAAGGAGGCGCAACTGCGCCTAAACTTGGAGAAATATGAGGTTGGAAGGGACAGCGTCATCTACCTGGGGCACCGGTTGTCTGCAAACGGCCTTGAGCCGAAGGCAACCAAGGTAGAGGTCATCTGAAAGTGGCCTCAACCAGCGAACGTACGTGAACTGCGTTCTTTTCTTCGTCTAGCCTCATATTACCGGAACTTTGTGCCCAAATTTTCTGTCATTGCTCACCCACTCTCAAGACTAACAAGTAAGAATGTTGCGTACGCGTGGTGTGAGAAATGTGAGACTACGTTCCAAGCCTTGAAAGAGGCATTGGTGAGTCATCCTGTGCTCCGCATTGCGGATCCCAACCTCACATTCATAGTCACTACGGACGCGAGCCAGTTTGCGATTGGTGCAGTGCTGCAACAAGACGATGGTGATGGCCTGCGTCCGCTCGAATACTACAGCAAACGCATGCCCAGCCACGAGGTAGCTACCTCCAAATACATGCGTGAGCTCTATGCCCTGCGCGAGGCGCTCACACATTGGAAGCACTACCTCTTGGGTCGTCACTTCAAGGTCTACTCAGATCATCAGACCTTGCAGTGGATTAAGACCCAAACTGATCTCTCTCCGACGCTGACCCGCTGGTTGCATGACATTGATGTGTACGATTTTGAGTTGAAACATAAGAAAGGCTGTTATAATCGTGTTGCTGATGCTTTGTCGCGTCACCCTGAGTTTTTGACTTGCATTGTGGGGTCATATGACCTCCGAAGGAAACTGAAGGAGGACCTGGTCGAACACACCGCCCAGGATCTGGACCTTAGTCCCATCCTTGAGCAGCTTAAGGCTGACCCTAACAGTCAGCCTAATTTTCATGAGTGCGAGGGTCTTGTATTCCGTCGGTATGGGAAATTTGATCGTCTGTGTGTACCCAACCATGCGCCTCTCCGAACTCATTTCTTGGATTTGGCACATGGTCGGAGTGACATTTCGGCTTTGAGAAGACTATGGAAGTCTTCTCCAACAGTTTAATGGGCCAGGAATGAAAGGATCTGCTCAGAAATCCATCGCTGAACGTCAAGTATGTCAAAGAATCAAGGTCCACAAGCATAAGCCTTATGGCCTGCTGAGACCCCTCCCCATTCCTGATGGACCCGGTGAGTCGATTTCCATCGACTTCACGGACATGGGAAAGGTGAGTGAAGCAGGGAATTCACAAGTCATGGTCATAGTGGATCGTTTCTCCAAATTTCTAAATCTGATTCCTTTTCCTCCCCATGCCCCAACTGAGCTTGTCATCGAAGAGTTCCATCAACAGTATATTCTGCAGAATGGCCAACCGAAAACCATTGTGAGTGATCGGGACACCCGATTCATTAGTAAAGATTGGAAGGACTTCACTTCTTAGATCTACGACATCAAACTCAACAAGACTTCTGGTCGACACCCCGAAGCCAATGGACTGGCTGAGGAGATCAACCCGACTGTCATCCAACTACTTCGCGCATTGATTGTTCCAGATCAGAACACGTGGGACAAGGAGTTGCACAAAGTGAAGGGACTGTACAACAACTCCATCCACTCTGCAACTGGTGTGACACCGAACCAGTTGCAATACGGATGGCCGATGAGTAACCCCCTCTCCTATTTGTTCCCCGAATGGTCACCTGCTCTGATGCCCGGCATGCCTGGCTACAATGCCAAGTACGCACGCTTGCTCAAAGTTGTTATTGCAGCCATGAACAAGCGCCAGCATGCCATGATCAAACATGCTAACAAGTTCCGCAAAGAAGCAAAATTCAAAGTAGGGGATTATGTTTGGGTCAAAATGTATGAGTTTTTTGATGAAGAGGGCGTATCACGAAAACTCCTTCCATTGTACTATGGCCCTTGGCAGATTCTGAAGGTGATTGGGGAGGATTTTGGTCCTTCATATATGATTGACGTGCCTCCTCATCAGCGCACGTATCCGGTCTTTCATGCGTCCAAACTGTTCCCACACATTGATGATGAGACTTTTCCCTTCCGAGACCCTATGATGCCTCGCTCTATCGACCGCGGCCATGAGATAGACAAAATCGTTTCTCACGAGGGAAGAGGGAGGAACAGACAGTACAAGGTTCACTTCCTCTATCACCCGTTGACTGAATTCTTCTGGATCGACAGAAAAGAGCTGCTAAAGAGTGTTCCCCGTGTTGTGAACGCTTATGAATGACAGATCGCTGAGGCACATACTGCTAAATTTGTTGCAAAAATGACTCCTCATGGACTTATGAAGTCTCTCTTTCTGATTTACTCCTACGATGCATTTTGTGCCAACTCTGAATGAGTTACTCGCTCGAAGGGACCTCGCTCTTGAGAGGGGGGTAGTGTAATGACCCGCCAAAAACACAGACTGAGAACACTGCTGATTTCTGGGATTTGCCGCTGGAATGAATGCCTTGCTGAAATTCACGCATTCTGCTGTGATTTCCATGTCTGTGTGTGTGTGCATGCCTGTTTGAGTGCTTGTCGGTTGAGTGTGTGTGTGACCCGCAAGGGTACTTGTTGGTTGCAAGGCCCCGCAGGGCCGGTACTTACCTGCGGCCGTGACTGTGAAGGGTTGCAGGGGGGAAAACACTCGAGTAGAGGGGGTAGGCCCGCGGCACTTAGAGCAGAGGGGAAAAACACTCAAGTAGCAGGTAGGCCGGTACCACTCAAGTAGTGGTAGGAGTGTCGGGTACTGGAGGCCGAGCAGAAGAAGACAAAAAGTTGGCATTTTTAGAGGCCCAATAGCGGTAGGATAGCGGTAGGCCGGTACCAGTCCAAGTAGCCCGGGTCTAGGGCCTGTACGGAGGATAGCAGAGCCTGCAAGGATGTTTCCCTCCGAAAGGGAGGAGGTACCGGTTGCTGGGAGGCCGCTCGGCCTAGGAAGTCACCGCCCAGGAGGCCGGTAGGCCGCTATATCTCCAGGAAGAGCAAAGAGCTCTTCCTCATTTGCGGTGTGCAAGGATTGGCGACATGCTGCTGGAGCACAATGCTGGAGGGTACAGCGCTGCTTGGAGGTGAAGGGCCGCTAGAGCTCCGCCTGCCTATGGCGAGCAGTCCAGCTTGAGGAGGAGGAAGAAGGGGGCATGGTAGGAGAGTGGCGGGGCACTTACTTGGCTATGGTAGACACCATCTTCATCACCTTGTTGGGCGCTGTATCTTGAAGGTCCCCGAGTCTTTACGTAGTTTATTTTTAGGGGAATGTCACGATGCAACTGGACATTTCGGGTATAGGAAAACTTCGGCGAACCTAGTACATAAATTCTGGTGGCCTTCTATGAAGATGCCAAGAAGTATGTCGAAAGCTGTAAGGTTTGTCAACGGGACAAACCTAGGACTCACGATCCGCTTAGGCTCATCAAGCCCTTGTCGATTCCTGAAGGTCCTGGTCAAAGTGTGTCCATGGACTTCATGGATACTCTTGTGACCAGCAGGTCTGGAAAAAGGCACATCTTTGTTATAGTAGACCGCTTTTCTAACTATGCAAGACTAGTCTCTATGTCGGAAACTGCCAAGACTGATTACCATATCAGACTGTTTATGGATAACTGGGTACGGGATTTTGGTTTACCTAAGTCCATAATCAGTGATAGGGATGTTCGCTTAACTAGCGAACTATGGTAGAACACTGCCCAACAGATGGGAATCAGCCTGTAAATGACATCAGGGAATCACCCTGAGTCAAATGGACAGGCGGAACAGACGAACACAGTAGTGCAACATTTACTACGGCACTACATCAAGCCAAGCCAGGATGACTGGGACGAGAAACTGCCTCTCGTCGCCAGCCTGTACAACAACACTGTACATAGCGCCACTGGCATGACTCCCAACCAGCTGCATCTTGGTTGGAAGCCCCGTTCCGCCCTTGATTTCTTACTACCTAAGAAACAGGCCACTACAACACCCGGTAGCATAGAATTTGTTGCCACATACGAACAGATGCTGCAGCAGGTCGTTGAGCACATGAGGAAATCTCAAGATGCTATGATTGCATCTAAGAACAAACACAAACGACCTTCTAACTTCCAGGTAGGGGAAAGGGTCTCGGTAAAGTCATCTGAACTGGGACAGGAACTGGAATATCTAGAAAACTAATGCCACAATATTTCGGTCCCTGGGAGGGCCTGGACATAGTGGGGGAACAGGTGGACGGACCTTCTTATGCGATTCACGTCCCCCCTCATCTACGTACACACCCAATTTTTCATGCATCTAAGCTGGCACCTTTTTCAGAGACTGCACAATTTCCTTCCAGACGGTCAATGCTGACCCCAACCATGGATGGCGAAGTCGACATCGACGGAATCGTGGAGCATCGAGTGATGGCAATGCCTAAACCACCGGGCAGAGGCCGCCCTCCTAATCCAAGAATGCAATACCGTGTTAGATTCAGACATCACCTGGATCCCAAGGAAGACCGGTGGTTCACCAAAGAAGAACTCATGCAATAAGCACCCCAAGTTATTGAAGGCTATGAAAGAGAACTCAAAGGGAAGATGCCTGCGATTAGAAGACTTCTCAGAGGACTATCGAAGAAAAGGAGGAGGGAATGCGAGGATCTGGGTCCCCGGCAGGCCTAAGAGGGCCCTATTGCAGATGTGCCCGCCCTAAGTGAAGGCGGGCCTAACAAATCACGAGAGGCCCTCAGCTGTAAATTTTGTATTTGGGGGTCCAGGTAGATTCGACACGCCAGGTGGTTGAAGGAAAACACAGGCCGAGCAGCAGCACATTCCACGGCCTTTTGGGCCTTTCCGAGAATGCAGGCCCTGGGCGAGAATCGCAGCCTCATACACTTACAGTTGTGAGGCCCAACCGAAAGAGGCCCAATGGCTGCAACACAAACGCAGCATCCTGGGGCCTACCGAAGCTTCTGGGCCCAGGCCAGTCCAGCCAGGCTGCGAAGGCAGGAGGCTCTTTCCATATATGAAAGAGCCCGCCACTGGCAGCCTCATTCAGGCACTCGCATGCTAGCGGCAGAGCTGCTGGAGCGGACGCTCGTGGGCTGCTGCTGGCGCTGAGAGGCGAGGTGCAAGCGCGTGCGGTCGTGCAGGGAGCAGGGCGCTGCTGAGGGCAGCGCCATAGCTCAGCCTCCATAGCTGGCTGAGGGCTTGGTTGTGCGGTGAGGCAAATGGGTGGTCTTTGGGTGTCCAGAGGGAAGACGTGGGAGTAAGGCAGGGGAGAGAGATAGAAGGATGATGATGATGATGATGTGAGGGCACATACCTGGTATTGGCTATGGTCTGCTATGGGCGACATCTTCAAGTACTTCGGGGGCTGCTGACGTCAACAGTTGCATCGTCAACTAGTAGGCGGACTGTAGCTGTGTAGGGAGTAGGCTGGGCGCCGAGCGCCAAGTAGGAGATAGGGCCTGGACACTCATGTTGGTGGTGGCGAGAGCAAGCTCTCATTGACATTGGTTTTCAGTGTTACGATTCTTCATTAGTATTATATTGGTGCATTTCTGCTTTCTGGATACAGTGTTACTATCTGGCCTTCAATGTGATTGTGTATGCTGGACATTGTCATCTCGCTATTGCTCATTTTCCTTGCACTACAAGTCTTGAGATTTCTTGTCTTGAAACTGCTAGGCACAGGAACATTGTCATTTTGAGCTCACTGGGATTATTGTGCAAAATTAGTAGACATTCAAAAAGAAATGAAGAACTTTGACCACTACTCAGCAGCATGTAACTTCAGCAAGCAAACAGGAACGTATGCACGACCTCAGCAAGAACAATAGCAGTGCTGGTCACAGTAAGATTTCCAAGGAATATATCAGTCGATTGCTTCACCGCCGACCAGTTTGAACACACTTAGGCTATTCTGAGGTCCACCAACATCTTGGCCTATCCAGCGGACGCCCGGGTAAATATTCATTTCCATGCGGTACATAACTTTGCAGGTTCCAACAAGGCTCTGCTGCCGGTTCACTACCAGTCCACTTTTTCACAGAGTGGAAGGGGAGAGTGGCTGAACACCGGTCTCCACATTGTGAAAAATGTAGGACCTCAGCTAAGCCTGCATTTGCTGTACAGCTAGCTGGTAAATCATTCGGCTCTTCGAGTGGATCGCCAGCTACATATGGGCATATTGAGTGTTAGCAGTGGCGGACCCTGCAGCAACCATGGTGGGAGGCTTCCACCATCACCTGTCCTTGCTAGGAGCCAGAAATTGCAACGAAGTCACCTTGCGGCTAGAAAGGCGTAGGCGCCCAGAGTTGCGAGTCTCCAGAAGATTGTTCAATGCCCTGCTGCTCTGCAGCACAGGGAGATAACCTATCAAAGGCAACAGTTGGTAACTGTTATTGTCAACGAGTGTGACAAGTACTTCCATTGTGTTGCATCATGAAAATTTTAGATCGGATGCTGTTTAGGGAGTTGGAGGAGGAGGTCCTTCAGGACATGCGTTAAAATTGGAACGATACAGAGAATATTAGAATGGCCGCTGCTCAAGGATGACACGCATAAATCGAAAAATGTGAAACGGTTTCGCCCAGTTGACCCGACGTTTGCAGACATTGAGATTTGATCCCTAGACCTGTGACTAAACCCTGTACACTGACCCCGTGTTCTGAGTGAGCTTTGAACCCGTGACCTGTTCCGAAACCTGTAGGTTAGTCAGTAGGTCTGTTTGTTAACTGTTAGGATTTGATCCACAGATCTACGTATTAGCAGGTTAGTATGTCACCGATAGGCTTAGTTAGGGCCTTTCTGGAAACCTGTACCCGCCTCTCCGTAGGTCTAAGGGTCAGCCCAGTCTGTAGGAAGTGTTGGTAGGGTCTAGAAGGTGGTAGGTCTGTCTGTCTCTGTCCAGTCAGCAAGTACCAGGCAAGTGGGGGTCCCACGCGGTAAGTCCCACGCGTTTTGGCCCAGCAGACCCACGCGTCTGGAGGCTTCTGGGCCTCACACAGTTTGGGGAGCCCAGGCCCTCACGCGGTTTGGGGCCTGGGCCCACGCGGTTTGGGCCCCAGGCCCACACGGTTTGGGGCTGGGCCAGGCCACCTGCGAGACAGTATAAATAAAGAGGCAGCGTCCAGTCATTCATTCATTCACCTGTGAGCCATGCGGAAGTGCTGCCTTGGTGACTTGTGCGTGGAGGTCTGCGGGTGCCCGGAACTGAAGTGGGCAGTGAGGAAGAGGACAGCAGCCATAGCTAGGAGGAGGAAGAAGATGGCGGCCATAGCCGCCAAGCTGCTGACGTCAACAGAGTGTACAATGTGTGTGTGTGTGTGTGTGTGCGTAGTGAGTGGACATTCAGGGTGGATCCTTGTACGTGCGTGCATGAGAGACAGGAGACAGTGAGGCTGGTGGTGGAGACAGTGTTCGGAGGCCATAGCCGCAAGTTGTACAGTTGATTTGAACTGAGTTTAAGTGGAAGACATATCTCTGAGTTTTCTGTCTGGGCACAAAGCGCCAGTGCAAGTTCATTGTTGACTCATCATTTCCTGTGTGTGTGCATGTTGCAAGCAAGATTGGAGTGAAGTCTGATTTCACTGGTCTCAGAGCTGGTTCCCATTGTCCACGTCAGAGCTTCAGCAAGTTGAAGAAGGGAGAAGCCGCCATAGCTGGATTGCAGCAGAGTGTGTGTGCGTGTGTGTGTGTGTGTGTGTGTGTGTGTGTGTGTGTGTGTGTGTGTGTGTGTG
>BFEA01000022.1:391796-403055 GCA_003427395.1 Chara braunii
GTGTGTGTGTGTGTGTGTGTGTGTGTGTGAGAGAGAGAGAGAGAGAGAGAGAGAGAGAGAGAGAGAGAGAGAGAGAGAGAGAGAGAGAGAAGGAGGCCACAGCGGACGACATCCATAGCCGCCTCGGAGAAGAAGACGACCAACGACACAAGAGGAGGAAGTGACATCATCATCGGCTTGAACAGCCTTTACCTAACCAACGCAGAGAGAAAGAAGAAGGGAGTTGACGAAGAGGGAGGTGAAGGAGAAAGAAGAAGGCAACGAAGGAGAAGGTTGACCACCATAGCCAGGAGGTCGGAGGGTTGACCAGGGAGGTTGACCCGCATTGACCGGAGGTTGACCAAGAGCGTTGACCGGCATTGACCGGGGCTGACCGGAGCATGGACCAAGACCGTTGACCGGCGTGTTGACCAGAATCGTTGACCGGAGCATTGACCAAGCTGAGGAGAGAAGACGAGCGGTATTATCTCTCTAAGCTCTGGCCTAGCCCTTACCATGTGGATGTGCACCCTCACCTTCGTACTTGCTGACGTCAAGTCTGTCAGAGTCTGTCATATCTCCCTGTCACTTTTGTCCAGGTCGATAGGACTTTGTGGATGTGGTCGTAGAGCTGCGAGCCCAAACCCACACGAGACTTAGTAAGGCTAAAGGCCATGTCTGACGACCGACACGTCCCGAGGACAAGACCCCCAAGGACCGGTACTGACTGGTGGGCTGCTCAGTGTGGCGTGGTAGGCCCGAACTCCGATTTGTGGGCTGTGAGTCCCGATGTCTAAGTTTTGAGAGGACTCAGCCGATCGCATCGTCCTGTCTGCGACTTTAAGAAATTCTTGAGGAGTTATGAGGGATCTCCTTAAATGCCTCATCATCAGCCAATGAGTCCTGTAGTGACAGCCTTAGAATAGACGCGAGTAGTAAACAGTAGGTTGTTTTAGACCTGAACTTAAGACTGGTAGGTCTATGTGTTGAGGAGCGGAATCGCCTGTGATTGTGCACTTTCACTATGGTGACCACCAGGACTGCGGGTAGTACCACCCCCTACAATAAGGCTCAAGAGGAGAAAGCCTTTCTGAAGGAAAGAAAGGAGAGGATGGAGAACTGGGAACTGATCAAGCAGGTGAAGATGTTGGCCCTGCTAGAGGAGCAAGAGGCGAAGAAGAAGAAGATGGAGGAAGAACTGGAAAGGTGGAAGAAGGAGCAGGATATGGCAGCAGTAGAGACAGAGGTGGAAGAAGAAGAAGAAGTAGAAGAAGAAGAGGTTGAGGAAGAAGGAACCTTGCAAAGAAGAAGAGGGGAGGAGAGTACAAGCAAGGCTTTGCCAGAGAAGGTGGAGAAGACAGTGAAAGAATAGGCAGCACATATAGAGTTGGGGGAGCAGAGAGAAGTAGAGCTGATGGTACCCCAGGCCGAGAGAGAAGCAGCGAGAAGAGAGTTGGAGGAGGAGAGGGACCCCTTGCACGGACGAGCAAGGGAACATAAAAAGCAATTGGAATGGAAATTGCGCCTGACACAAGAAATAATAAGGCGTTTGGAGGTGGCAGAGAAGTTGGAAAAGGAGTTGATGGCGGCAAAGACAAGAATGGGGAAGATCAGGGAAGAGACCGAAATAGGAACAAAGATTGACACACTGACCCAAAATGTAGAATCACTACTGACCGCACAGAGAGAGCAGTTGAAACACCTTCCTGGTAGTGATATCGCATTAGAGTCCATGCGTGCTGGATTCAAAGATTTCGCGCAGGATATGATGCAATACCTTGTGGACCAGATCCACCTTGCAATCAGTAGGACCAAAATGTTCTGCACAGTCACCATAGAAGGCGCCAAGTTAGCAACTTCCAAGGAAGAGGAGCCTGCCCCACTCCGCGAGAAAGTCAAAGCTCGTTTCCCTGAGCCCTCTAGTGGGAAAAAGGGGGAGGACTTTGATAATTGGGAAGCTAACGTTAACTCCTATCTATACCTACAAGGCGTAGCACCAGAAGATCATGTCCTAGTGGCCTTTCAGGCCCTGAGGGAGGAAGCGACCAACTTTGCAAGGTCGCTTGCACGCACCGCAAATTGCGAGAATGACATGGTTCGAAACTTCAGGGTAACGCACCTCTCCGAATTCCTCAAGGCGCTTAGAGAACGATTCTCAGATGTCACACGCGGGCATAAAGCCTCTGACAAATTACAGATGATCCATACACGACAGTTGAATAGTGTACATGCCCTCAAGTCCGCCATCGATGAGTTGATCGCTGTACCCGGGCATGGGGTAACTGATGCACAGTTAGTCCAGCTCTTTTATCGCGCCTTGCCCGAGCATGTGCAAGGGCATTTCTTTGATAAAAAGCAACAACGAGGAATGACTTACGATGTCCTTAGCAGGGAGGCTGTTACATTCGCTGCTCAAGCCAAGCCAATTACCACGTTCTGGCACAAGGATTTGACAAAAACAAAACGTGGAAGGGTCGCACCATCTCAGGACATGTCAATGCTAAGGGTAGGTAGTTTGATCCTAACAATGGAAGAAGGTGGTGCTGAGGAGGTCCCCTACTCAGACATTGAGTGGGGACTTGAGGAAGGAGAGAGTGGGGTAGAGCAAGGGAGAACCTATGCTGCTGTCGTGGTCGGAGGGAGGCCGCAAGGAAGAGGGCCTGGCCAGAATGGCCGAGGTGGCTGAGGGCAGGGTGGCCAGGGGGTTGGCGGCAATAGGAACCGCCAAGCGGGAGGAAGGGGTCAAGGTCCCCCGTCTAACCGTCCGGGTCAGAGTCGGTCACCTCCCAAACAAGGAAGGTGGCACCCAGGTCCGCCCGAGGGCCGGCCTTGGGAGGATTTGGGAATAGGGCAAAACGTGTGGCAGGAGCGCGTAAATAGGTTCAGTGCGTGTTCTGTGGGGATCCTGGCCACATTCTAAAGTTTTGTCCGAAGTATAGGGATTGTGCTGCTGCTTCTGGGGCAGCAAAAGACAACCGTCGGTAAGGGTTGCAACTGCCCCTACCCCAGGAGTATGTGGATTTGAGCATGCGAGCAAGATATAGTCTCCCACTCCACATATCTCCATGGCAGAGGTTGCTGGCCAGCGCCTAGTAAGTTGTCCAGAGACTGCTTGTATCAGAGTCGATTTAGATGCTTCCCTCACATGCTTAGTTAAAGAGTTGAAGGAGAGGAGGCAGGCTTGGGCCAAGATGAAGAAAGATGGAAAAGGGCAGCTAATCCTCGCAGATGTAGAGATCTTCAGAGCTAGAGTAGGAACCCTTATAGACAGTGGGGCCACCAGGAGCTATATTAGTCGTAAAGCGCTGAAAAGTTGAAGCTCAGTCTGAAAGTCCAACGATTGAGAGAGCCTGTAGTCAGCATCCTCGCAGACAACAATAGGATGCGAGTCGAGGAATACGTCGAAGGATTCCAGGCATATTTCCGCCTAGAGAAAGAAGGAAAGGTAGAGAAGGTCCTTCATTCCTTGACTCTCCTCGTCGAAGAGAATCTCCCATTCGATATAGTTTTAGGCACAGAGTGGGGAGAGGTTGCACGAGCCACCCTGCACCTTAGAGAGGATGAGTGCAGGCTCCCTAGTCCGTCAGGCGAAGTTAAGCAAGTCCGCCTGTACCATGAGTCTGGGGTAGACAATCCCCTCGCACATTGCTGCCTCAGCTCCTGCATTCGCTAGACTCGTGTGAAAGGAGCAGATCGAAGAGCACGTGTTTGTGGCTTGTGTTAGGCCGGTTTCTGATAAGCCAAAGGAAGAAGAGAAGGTCCATCCCGCTATTGCCAATTTGCTGGAAGAACATAAGGACTTATCTGAGGCACCTTCAAGAGTCGTGCCAAGACCTATTCAGCATCGCATTGAGATAGAGCCTGACAGTAGGACGCCCAAAGGGTCAGTTTACAGGACGTCTCCTAAAGAACTGGAAGAGCTTCGTAAGCAGTTGGACGAGCTCCTAGAAAAAGGATGGATTAGGCCTAGTTCATATCCTTTTGGCATGCCTGTTCTATTCGTCCCAAAGAAAGAGGGAGAGTTACGTATCTGCATAGACTACAGGGGTCTAAACGCCATAACCATAAAGAATGCAGAGCCGCTTCCCATAATAGATGATCTCTTAGACCGAGCACGAGGTTGCAAGTACTTCAAGATAGATTTGAAGTCAGGTGCTCATCGGATCGAAGTGCACCCTGATGACCAACATAAGACGGCGTTCAGGACTAGGTATGGGCACTATGAGTTCATGGTGATGCCCTTTGGACTTACCAACGCACCGACCACCTTTCTGCGTTGCATGAATGACTTGTTTAGGCCGTGGTTAGATAGGTTTAGGGTAGTCTACTTAGATGACATTTTAGTCTTCAGCAAGACCCTCGAGGAACATGAGGACCATCTCAGGCAAATCTTGGAGAAGCTACGAGAGGTTAACTTCAAGCTCAATTCGAAGAAGTGCGAATGGGCTAAGACTGAAGTCCTTTACTTCGGTCATGTATTGGACGGGGACGATATCCAGCCCGAGGACAGCAAGATCGGATCCATTCGAGATTGTCCAACTCCCCGCACATTGACCGAACTGCGATCATTTCTAGGATTGGCTAACTACTATAGAAAGTTCGTCAAGAACTTCTCTACGATAGCCGCTCCCCTGCGCAGACTGCTAAAGAAAAAAGTTTTTTGGGAGTGAGACCAAGATTGTATTTCGGCCCTCAAGAAACTGAAGAAGGGCTTGATAGAGTACCCTTTCCTCAAAGTCGTTGACCCGTTGCTCCCAGCCACGACATATGCTAGTCAGTATGGCATAGGCGCCGTGTTACAGCAAGATGACGACAATGGTTATAGGCCCGTAGAGTTCATGTCACGCAGGCGGCCCTCAGAAAAGGTTGCAACATCGACATATGAGAGATAACTCTCCGCTCTCAGGCAGGCCCTAGATCACTGGAGGCAGTACCTGCTTGGCAAGCACTTCAAAGTGTATTCATACCACGAAATGCTTAGGTGGTTAAAAACGCAAGCCAATATGACGCCCACGTTAACTAGATGGGCCGCTGAAATAGACCAGTTTGACTTTGAATTGAAGTAGGTAAAGGGAAAGTATAACGTGGTTGCCGACGCTCTGAGTAGAAGGGTTGATTACTTCGGCACGATAGTGCACTATCTAAACATAGGGGCGGATCTGCAGCAGGAAGTAAGAGATTCATATACGCAGGTGTTAAAAAGAGTAAAAGAGGGCCCAAATAGCGAGCCACACTATCGAACCACGAACGGGCCTCTGTTTCAGAAGACCAATGTCGTTGGCAGACTCTACATCCCCAATAGTGAAGAGATTTGTGGTTTGATCCTAGGGGAATGCCACGATACAGAAGGGCACTTCGGCTGGCAAAAGACTCTAGCTAACTTTATGATGTCCTACACGTGGCCCGACATGAAGGCCAATTGTATTGAGTACGTCCGTAGCTGCAAAATCTGGCAGCGCAATAAGACAACGACTAGGGCCCCATTAGGTCTTCTCAGACCCCTGCCTATCCCGTCAGGACGCGGAGAGTGAGTCTCCATCGACTTTATGGATACTGGGGTCAGAAGTAGGCATGACAAAAGTCAAGTCATGGTGATAGTAGACCGATTTAGCAAATATGCAGTTTTTGTTCCTTTGCCTTCGGAGGCACGTACCGATTTAGTTATAGAAAAGTTTTTTGATTTCTGGGTAAGCGAGCACGGTCTACCGTTGTCCATAGTTAGCGATAGAGACACAC
This sequence comes from Chara braunii, assembly GCA_003427395.1. Taxonomy (NCBI): domain Eukaryota; kingdom Viridiplantae; phylum Streptophyta; class Charophyceae; order Charales; family Characeae; genus Chara; species Chara braunii. The sequence goes on from BFEA01000022.1 coordinate 397,512, forward strand.
GGTTTACCAGCCAGAACTGGAAGGATCTTATGAGAGTATACGGATCTAAGCTATTAATGTCGCCGGGCCGTCATCCAGAGACAAACAGTCAAACAGAACAAATGAACAAGATCTTGCAGCAGCTACTCTGAATGCATACTAGACCTGATCAACTGGGACGAGATGCTTCCCAAGGTAGCTAGCACATATAACAACAGTGTTCATCTAGCTACCTGTAGGACTCCCAACGAGCTGCATAAGTCCTTTAGGCCAAGGCAACCGTTTGAAGGACTGAACCAGGATCAGATACAAAGATTATCACCCGACACAAGAGAGTTCGCATTGCAGCACGAGAAAGAAGTCGCTAAGGTGATTGAGAACCTGAGGAAGGCCCAGCATCATATGATTGAGCAAGCTAACAAGCATCGCCGACCTTTGCAGTTTCAGGTAGGCGACTTAGTCTGGGTCAAGTCTTAAGAGTTTGCACTCGAGGAGAACATCTCGCAGAAGCTCCTACCTGCGTATAGAGGACCGTGGCCTGTCCTAGAGGTTAAAGGAGGAGCGGGCGGACTGTCATATACAGTAGAGATCCCACCGCATCTCCACACGTACCCAGTCTTCCATGCGTCAAAGCTACTGTCGTGCACCACCACTTATAAGTTTCCTTAGTGAAGGTCAATGATTCCGCCAGACATGGATGGTGCATACGACATAGACCGCATAGTGGAAGAGGACATGTTTAGAACAGGAGGTCAAGGTCGTCCTTAGAAGCAATATTAAGTCAGGTTCGCATACCAGGAACTAGAGGACGACAAGTGGTTTATTAGAACAGAGCTGTTAGAAACTGCTCCCGACATAGTACATGCTTACGAGAGGGCAAGAAAGGGTAAAAGTCCCGTTGACCCGACGTTTGACAAACATTGAGATTCAATCCCTAGACCTGTGCCTAAACCCTGTACATTGACCCCGTGTTCTGGGTGAGCTTTGAACCAGTGACCTGTCCGAAACCCGTAGGTTAGTCAGTAGGTCTGTTTGTTAGCTGTTAGGACTTGATCCACAGATCTACGTACAAGCAGGCTAGTATGTTACCGATAGACTTAGATAGGGCCCTTCTGGAAACCTCTACCCGCCTCTTCGTAGGTCTAAGGGTCAGCCCAGTCCGTAGGAACTGTTGGTAGGGTCTAGAAGGTCGTAGGTCTGTCTGTCCCTGTCCAGTCAGCAAGTACCAGGCAAGTGGGGGTCCCAGGCGGTAAGTCCCACACGTTTTGGCCCAGCAGGCCCACGCGTCTGGAGGCTTCTGGGCCTCAAGGCTCACGCGGTTTGGGGAGCCCAGGCCTTCATGCGGTTTGGTGCCCAGGCCCACGCGGTTTGGGGCCGGGCCAGGCCACCTGCGAGACAGTATAAATAAAGAGGCAGCGTCCAGTCATTCATTCATTCGCCTGTGAGCCATGCGGAAGAGCTGCCTTGGTGACTTGTGCATGGAGATCTGCAGTTGCTTGGAGCTGAAGTGGGCAGTGAGGAAGACGGCGGCGGCCATAGCTAGAAGGAGGAAGACAACGGCGGCCAATAGCCGCCAAGCTGCTGATGTCAACAGAGTGTACAGTGTGTGTGTGTGTGCGTAGTGAGTGGACATTCATTCAAGTGGAAGACATATCTCTGAGTTTTCTGTGTGGGCGCAAAGCGCCAGTGCAAGTTCATTGTTGACTCTGAATTCGAGAAAGCGTTTCACCATCAGTTCCTGCGTGTGTGCATGTTGCAAGCAAGATTGGAGTGCAGTCTGATTTGAAATGGCCCAAATAAAAAAAAAAAAAAAAAAAAAGGGACTGGAGGAGGGTGGCAAGGACAATGAATTGAATAAACTTCAAGAAAGAAAGCAACAGAGATTTAGGGGGCAAGATGGCAAGATGGTGTTTGACTAAGTCTCCAAGACCTGCTTCAGTGCGTGGACCATTTGTGACTCTCTGCAGAGGACACTGAAGGTATATTGCAAAGCAACAAAAAAGGTGTACATGAGGGCAGGTGAGTAAGGAGGAACATGTTGTGTCTAGCAACTTTTACCTTAACGACCTCAGGTTGCAGCCGAGGTGGAACATGGTTCTCCAAAGTGAGAATCACTGGATATGGAGATGCTTTGAATGCATTATCGCGAATGACCTCCAAGCAAGCGTCGAATGCGACTGCCTTTGTCCATGTGCTTAACACCCAAACAACAAGATATTCATTCAGCAATCCATCTATAATTCTTGTCCTTTTTATAGTGGCATGGTTATATAACACTGGAAAACATCCATCGGTCAATCCATAGGGACATTAATGCATTCATCGCATCTTGAAACGAGTTTCCAATCAGGCAGTGCCTCATTCACTCATTCATTCAATCATGCACCCAATCAAGGTTTTGAGGCATGTCCACAAGTACTGCAGGCATTTGATTGTGATTCAGTCTCATCTTGACGACTAATCAAGGCGAACAGGACTGCTAGTCGGGTGCCAACCCACCTAGCCATGACAGAATCTATAGAAGTGGTGAAGTATCCTGCCCCACGTGCCAACTCACCCAGCCATGACAGGATCCATGGAAATGTTTAAGCATCTTACCCAGAGCAATGTCGTAAACTCTTTGGAAAGATCATTTCCGGTGAAAAAAGACCACTTGTGTTTACAACTAAAGATTGCACAAGCAATGCCATGGCAACACAGGACAATGCCAGGGCTAGTTCAAAAGATGAATACCATACTCTCACAATGGATAGAGTGGGAAACAGAAAGATGGGAGGATAACGGCCCTCTCTATGACACACACATAAACAACAGCAAGAATGGACAGCACAAAGAAAGGGAGACAGTACACTGTAACCCCAACCCAAACCCTCATATCAAAGAGCCCATGAGCCCAAGTAGCTTCTCCACCTCTGGCCAGATCAATATATCTTGATGTCTGACACACCCTCTTTCTCTTGTCAACATTGCAAGAAGGTGGAAAAGGGAAGAAAATGGGGAAGGAGTGGGACACTCTTATCTCAACCAGTAACCTGCAATAAATCGCAGTTTCCCAGTGGGACTGTACACTAAGTGTTCGGCTTTGTAGTTTGTTGTCTTGTTTTGAGCCTTGCGGGACTTGATCCCGTGACCTGTAACCTGTGTGTTTTGTTTGTGAGTGTTGAGCCCTATGGGACTTGATCCCTCTGTTTGGTAGTCCTAGGCCATTCCGCCTTTTCCTTGTGCCTTGTCATAGGTCTAGGTCCCCTTTTCCCCTGTTTCCATCTAGATACAGATAAGTCTTGGCTTGTTGCCTTTGGAGTCCATCCTAGGTCTAGGCAGAGGGTAGAAGTAGCGGGCAGGAAATTTGGTTCGGGTCATTTCACGCTTTTGTTGGCTGGGGAAACTCTGCCCATCTGTTGCTGGAGCGCTGCTGCTGTATTTTGGGCAAGGTCATCTTCTTCCTCGAAGCCCAGCCATAGCTGGGGTTGGGAAATGAAGTTGAAGATCGCACTGCTGCTATTTTGCGGCTCCGCATGAGAGCTTCCACAGGACTGTGTTGTTGGGTTTGGGTGCTGCCATCTTCCACTTCGCAGCCATATCTGCTGTTCCTCCTCTCGAGGAACTTTGTCTTCTTCGAAGTGCTGGATCGGTTATCTCCTTCTTCATCCGGACTTCCAGCGCTGCACTTTCGTGTGGGTGCTGAGCTGGCGCTGTTATCATTAGGGTTGCTGGTTCAGATTTGCACGTTGTGACAGCTGTGGGGTTACTGCTGCTACGGCAGCCATAGCCAGGGGTATGAGGTGGCGAGGAGGAAGAAGAAGACTCCTGCATACTTCGTTGAACACTTGTTTCTGGTTGTTCGGGGTTGTTGTAAACACCGTTGTGATTCTTGGAACAAGTACTCTGGATTGATTGGAGGAGGACGAGGGATTGCAGTGTTGAAATTCGTTTTTCAATTCTCTGTGTATTTTGAGCTTCCACTGTGCATATCTTCTCTCCGATTTTGTGTGGATTTGCCTCCTTCAAGTCTACTCTGCAATTGCATGCGTGCATGGGAACATGTGAATTCGTTGTGGATTGAAGTTCAAGCGGGTACATAACAGTTGGTATCAGAGCTGCGACCGTGTGCAACCGGTGAGCAATTGAGTGGCAACCTCCTTTCTGAGTGGCGGTTGGAGTAGGGACTTGTTGTCCGCTTTCTTCAACGGATGTCATTGGTGAGAGGTGGTGGAAGGTAGTGTGCAAGGGGAGAATTAGCGCTATCAAAAAAAAAAAAAAAAGGATACGGAGTGGTGGAACGTTCACTGGACATTTCAGCTGGCGTAAGCAGAGTTGACCGCTGCGTCAGCCCTAAATGATCTGGTTGACCTGAGGGCCTTGCGACCCTCAAGTTACAGGCCTTGCCTGTTGACGGTTTGTTCGACCGTCTGGGCCGCTGCTGCGGTTACTTCACGAGTTACTTGATTGGAAGACTGGGAAACTTCGCTGCTGGTCTGACGTCAGCGTCAGCCTGGTTCTACGATATTTTGCTGCAGATTGGGGGTCAATGGTTGACCGGCCAGATATCTTCAATCAAGCCTTGCTCGAGTGAGTTCGTTCCGTGGATCTCCTGACCTGACGTCCGACCTTGTCAGATTCTGTCAGTTGTCAGTCCATGTGCAGCCTGGGTCAGATAGGGTGCCAGTCATCGTGTTCCTGTTTCTGACCTCTCTCTGAATCTGTTCTAATCCAATAAAATAAAATAAAATGGAATTCCATCTCAAACACCCTGATCTGATTTGATTGCCTACCTGGTTCTGCGTGCATCAACCGGAATTGGTGTCTGTTCTTTTCAGAATTGTCGGTCTGTCAGTCAGTCCTGTCAGTTGGCAATCATTGTTAGCAGTCAGGAAATCGTCAGTTAGTAAGGATGACTCCCTTTTATTACAAGAGGTCAGAGTGTCAGTGAAATTGCATATTCCACTTTGATTAGAACGGGAATTCTTTTGGCAGTCTGCACATGTGGTGATTGAAATCTGCTCCGGCCTTTTTTTATTTTTTATTTTTTTCTGATTGAATAAATCCAGTATCTCTCTCCCTTGCTGTGGAATGCTGACGGTTGTGGAAAGGCTATGTTGTGAGCGTGATCAGAAAAGAAAAGTTTCCGTTTCTGATTTGGTTGTGGGCTTGGTTAAAGTAATTCGTTGACGGTTTTGGCTGTGAAACGGTATTCACCAATTCGTGGTAGCTGAGGCAGATCCCAGGGCTTGATCCCTAGTTCCCCAACTTACCTGTGTATAATATCTACGTCAACTCGAAGAGTTGAACCTGCGACCTGTAGAACCGCCAGTGGTAGGTAGATTGTCGTAGGGCACAGGATAGACTGGAATCGAACTGTAGACCTGTAGGGTAGAAGTCTAGACAGTTCCGGAGTTGTAGCTGAAGACTGCCTGAAGAGTCAAGGTCGTAGCTGCTACTTACCTGAAAGGGCAAAGTCGTAGCTGCTCCAGTACCGAAAGGCCAACTTAGAGAGTTCTAGAAGTGGCCTTTCGGAGTCAGTCCCTGTTAGGTGCAGGCAAGTGGTCAAGTGGTGCAGGCAAGTGG
>BFEA01000022.1:407031-419155 GCA_003427395.1 Chara braunii
CCGGGCGGACTCCCCCGGGCCCAACCAGCCGGGGCCCGCCCGGCCGTGCAGCAGCCCAGCCTAGAAGGACGCTCCACCACCTTATGGTGTGAAGGCCCGAAGGACGGCATTGATTACTTCCCTAAGGAAGGATGTACCACCCTTCACCCCTGCCTAAGTCAGCCTGCTCTACCTTGCTTCTTCCCTTGATTACTAGTCTGATTACCCCTTCACTTGGTGCTTGTAGCTTGCCTCCTTGGGCACCCACCGGCCTGTTCCTCTCAGCTCTTTGACTGTCGGATTTTCTGAAAATTGCTAGAACTGCTGTTGTGGTCCCTTACCGTGGTTCTTGCTAAAGCCGCCCTGTCCAACTTGTTTGGTACAAACTTTGCTAGAGCCCTGGACCCGTGTGTGGTTTTCCTGGCCCCCTTTTTTACGAATTTGCTGTTACCCTTGCTACAGCCTTGAACTCCAGCAAACTTAGGACTGAATTTACTTCTACTTGCTGTCCTCACTTCTAAACCCTAAACCCTAGTGAGCCTTTTGCTGCGGGAAAAAAAAAAAGAAAAAGAAAAAGAAAAAGAAAAAGAAAACAGCAGGAGGGATGCCAGAAAGGGCCACACCTTCTGGGACGACAGGATGACTGCGATGGAGAGAAGACTGTCCACCAACAAAGCCACATTGTCCTCCCTTGCTGCTTCCTTTGACAAATTTTCTGCAGACATTAGTCTGTTTCTTCCTCCTCCTATTTCCGAACCTACACCTGTTCCTACCCCTTGAGCTACACCTCTCATTCCCATGCAAGGTCCTCTGTTGTTGCATCATCCCAAGCCAGTAGCCCCAAGAGCAGACCAGCGACACCTTCAAAGGTGCAGTCTCTGCAGCTTGTGGCCGGGCACCCTGTTACTCCTGTTGCAAAAGTGACTGTGCATAAGCCAGCAGAAATCGAGCCACCCCAAGACAGTCCAACCTAACACAGTCACTGGGGATAACCCCAAAGTGGATGTAGCAGATTGGACTGCCTCGATGAGATGGTACCTCAAGGAACTCACTTGCCCAGAGGTTACCAAGGTGCAGTCCACTTTGACCCGTTTGGGAGGGCCTGCACTTCAGTGGGGTACTTCTGAGGCCAATAAGGCCCGGAAACAGCTGGCCGACTGGGCTGTTACAGTAGGATTGGACCACATATATAAGGTTTCTGGAGGAGAGGTTCGCCAATCTAGAGAGTGCCAAGAAAGCTGCTGCAGAGCTTGTGAGGATACGCCAGACACAGTGGCAAGGATCCCTCTCCAAGCTCTACGCAGTTTGGGAAAGGCTAACCTCTACACCTGGGTTATCCATATCAGAACAGGACAAGTTGCAGTTGTTTGTCCAGGCTACCCCGATAACTTATGTACATGCCCTATTTTCTGCAGGTCACAAGGACTGCAAGGCCTTTGGCAGAGCAGCCGTGGATCTGCAGGCCAACCCCAAATCCAGTCCACTCCCCAGGCGGGAAGCACCTCCCTTTCTCAGAGTCAGAGGCAGAGCAAAGGGAGGTGGCACGCGGTGGAGTCTGCGGAAGACTCTGCAGGCTTTGACCAGAGAGGATTGATTCCCTCAGCTGGTCAAGGTGCAGGAGGCTTCCCAGACCAGACTATTCCGACTTTGGCTCAGGAACTGGCAAGCGCAATGAAGGGCGCGAATCAGCTTCAGAGACAAAGGCCCCCCTCTGTGGACCTCAGAAGCAAAATCTGCCTAAGTTTGCCAACTGCCAGCTAACCCCATGGATCCTTCCTCTCTCCCATGGAGGGACTTGCGTATCCCAGACGGGCTATGGCAAAAGAGGAAGGATGTCGGTGTCTGCCTCAGATGTGCTGGGCAACACTTTGTCAAGTATTGCTCTTCATGAGGCAACCACTACGCTGTAACCTGACCCAGTCAGCAGCGGATTTTGCTGAACTAAGTGTCCTCTTGTTGAAGAAGGATCAGGTGCAGTTGGGCTGTTTGTAATCTACCTGTGTGTGTGTTCAGCTGATGGAAACTTCCTCCTGGTATAGCTACCTTGAGCCTGATTCGTTCACTGACCCCATTGGTTTGTCTGTGCATCCTCTGTGCTTGAGAATGAGTACGCTAAGTTTCGAGCCGATTCCATATCTCAAACACCGCTGATGGACAGACTGCAGTCTGACAAGAATTTCACTGTCAGTTTCAGTGAATCCTTGTCTGACTAATCCCCTGTGTATGCTTTGAGCTGCCTTCATTGTCTGAGCAAGTTCATGTTCTCACACTAAACTGCACCCATTGGATGGATGACTTGTGTTTGAGAGAGTATGATTAGTACAGATCTTACCTCAAGTTCTCCTACACGGTCCTAAGTTTTGCTCTCTCGGGTAAAAATCAGATTTTCAGTGTTTCTCTGTAGTTGCACACTAGTAGCAACAGTGTTCTGAATTTCACCTATAGAGTTGCAAAGTCCTTTTAAGTTTTAACCACTAGGCTTTGTCCTAGTAATGTCTCAGCCTGATTGGCCATTGTCAAATCTGTTTGTGACTGAACTCTCTACTCAGATAAACCTACCCTACACATGACTCTGTCACTTCAAGCGTAATTGCTGAATATGGTCAAGCTTAGCCCCATGTACAGATCTTGTCAGATCCTACCCTACTCTTGGGAAGAATCTGCGTATCATGCTTCCAGATACACAGATCAGCAGTTAAGGAGTCGAACTGATATCTAGTCCTAATCGAGATTTATCAGATTTTGAGAATTAATGGATCATAGCAAAGTTGATTACTGGGCTAACACCCTTGCATTCAACTAGATGGTCCATGCTGTTAATCTAAACCTCGATCATCTGATTTTCAGGATGTTGTTAACTATCTATAAGCTGATTACCAGGCTACTACCCTTGCATTCAGCTAGCCAACGCTCGCTGATAGTCTGAGCTACAATCCGCCTAATACCTTTTCAGAAGCTGATTGGTTGCCTAGAAGTTGATTACCTGGCTAATACCCTCGCATTCGACTAATCAAATCTAATCTGATAATCTCACCATGACCCTCTGAGATTCTGAGGTCTTTGCGTTCTCCACCACTATGGACGTTTAGTGATCTTCTAACTAATACCTCTCCGCCGATATGGGCTGGTAGTTGGTTATGTAGCTCGTGGGTCGTCGCTCCCCGGGAGGGTAAGAATGCAATAAATCGCAGTTTCCCAGTGGGACCGTACACTAAGTGCTCGGATTTGTAGTTTGTTGTCTTGTTTTGAGCCTTGCGGGGCTTGATATCGTGACCTGTAACCTGTGTGTTTTGTTTGTGAGTGTTGAGCCCTATGGGACTTGATCCCTGAGTCTGTCACTAGTAGTCTCTGTTTGGTAGTCCTAGCCTCCTCCTAGGCCATTTGGCCTTTTCCTTGTGCCTTGTCATAGGTCTAGGTCCCCTTTTCCCCTGTTTCCATCTAGATACAGACGAGTCTTGGCTTGTTGCCTTTGGAGTCCATCCTAGGTCTGGGCAGAGGGTAGAAGTAGGGGGCAGGAAATTTGGTTCGGGTCATTTCGCGTTTTTGTTGGCTGGGGAAACTCTGCCCATCCGTTGCTGGAGCGCTGCTGCTCTATTTTGGGCGAGGTCATCTTCTTCCTCGAAGCCCAGCCATAGCTGTGGTTGGGAAACGAAGTTGAAGATCGCACTGTTGCTATTTCGCGGCTCTGCATGAGAGCTTCCACAGGACTGTGTTGTTGGGTTTGGGTGCTGCCATCTTCCACTTGGCAGCCATATCTGCTGTTCCTTCTCTCGAGGAACTTTTGTCTTCTTCGAAGTGCTGGATCGGTTGTCTCCTTCTTCATCCGGACTTCCAGCACTGCACTTCCGTGCGGGTGCTGAGCTGGTGCTGTTATCATTAGGGTTGCTGGTTCAGATTTGCACGTTGTGACAGCTGTGGGGTTACTGCTGCTACAACAGCCATAGCCAGGGGTATGAGGTGGCGATGAGGAAGAAGAAGACTCCTGCATACTTTAAACACTTGTTTCTGGTTGTTCGGGGTTGTTGTAAATGCCGTTGTGATTCTTGGAACAAGTACTCTGGATTGATTGGAGGAGGACGAGGGATTGCAGAATTGAAATTCGTTTTTCAATTCTCTGTGTATTTTGAGCTTCCGCTGTGCATATCTTCTCTCCGGTTTTGTGTGGATTTGCCTCCTTCGAGTCTACTCTGCAATTGCATGCATGTAAGGGAACGTGTGAATTCGTTGTGGACTGAAGTTCAATCGGGTACATAACAAACCTCTCTTTCACACTGGTTTTAGTAACGAGTATGGAGATGGGGCAGTCGTGACTTTACTGATGGCAAAGAAGACTGTCATTTCTTTGTTCACACCATACAGCGATGGCTGCATGTGTGTGCAGAAAAATGCAAGGAACCATCAGCCAACGTCCACCGGAGGCATCAGTCACTCCTGTGTCATACGAGATGAGATTGAAGTCCGAAGTCCTCCAAACCAAATGAAATCCATTCACAAGGTTAGGCTACAAAGTTCTCAAATACGGCCATCCAGCCAGATTGTCCAGCCCAGGACAGGTTCCTGTGCAACCTGTCCAGAGAACCCAGACAAGTCACAAAGGCTCAGGTATACATCTTTTCAGTTGGGCTATTTTTCTGGGTGCGAGGGCCGCCCACACCCCCCCGGAAGGCTGCCTGGCCACCTGCCACGCGGGTCACCTGGTTGGGTTCCAGGCAGCCCCAGCGGACAGACCTAGCATTTTCACACCCAGACTGCAGCCTGGTTGTTCCACAAGACGTCAGGTCTCTTCAAAAGAAAATGATGATCATCATCATGATCATGATAAGGGAATGATGAAGATGATGATCGTGATCATGATCACGATAATTCCTCCATCGCACGATTCCATCCAAGGTGTGGTGAAATGATGAACATGACGATGATGATTCCTCCATCGCTCACCCCTCCTCCACCAAATGCCCACCCAACCCCCCCCACACCAATTTTTGCTAACCACACAACTTGGTGGGCGCAGAGATGACACACTAACCGCAAAAACAAGGGCAGGATTTTTTGCATGGTCGGGGTGTTGTGGGTGGCTTTCAAAGACCGATTGGGCTTCATGGGTGGTATGAGAGGGGTTAATGGGGCTCAAATTTTGAAAAGGTGTACCAAAGTTCCGTCTCTTTCCTTTTAACAATTGGTCCACGGTTAACGCAGAATCTCACAACTCATTGATGACACCCTTCATCACATGAAAGCTCGCACCAGAGATAGGAACCAACACAACGTACTTCGGTTCAGAAAATCTGAGACTGGGAACTGGCGCACCAAGTGCAGTAGTCAGACTGCAGCAAAGTGCCAACAACGTTTCCATTCGACCTTGTTCCGGAAGGGCTGCTGCAATCTTCTGTGACGAAGTATCGAGTGAGGCTGGAAGTGTAATCGAGTAGCATAGTTGACGGCACCCGGCGCCATAGTTGGAGGGGGAACGAGAGAGAGAGAGAGAGAGAGAGAGAGAGAGAGAGAGAGAGAGAGAGAGAGAGAGAGAGAGAGAGGNAGAGAGAGAGAGAGAGAGAGAGAGAGAGAGAGAGAGAGAGAGAGAGAGAGAGAGAGAGAGAGAGAGAGAGAGAGAGAGAGAGAGAGAGAGCGTAAGCGAGGCCTGAGGGTAGAGAGTGATAGTGAGAGAGAGTGCTAACTGAGCGTGTTGCCTGGCGGCCCCAGCCGCCACACCAGTGTACACACGAGGTTGCTGTAGAAGGCATTGATCTCCGGACAATTCCGAAGTTCTGATACCTCATGTTGGTTCCTATCATCAGTGCATTGTGACATGTTGCGTGAATTGTGGGTTCATTGCAATTGATATCAGAGGAGACTCTCGTTGTCTTCCAGCGAGCGAGTTGGAGTGCTGCCAGCATCATGCATGATCAAGGCCGTGAGCGAAGAGCGTTGGCACCAGCAGGTGCAAAAAGGAGGGATGACAAAGAAGGGAGTTGACTGGCAAAGAAGTAGGGTTGACCGGAGGAAGAAGAGGTAAGGTTGGGAGGAGAACTCATCAGGCAATTGTGGCATGCTCGGGCAAATCACACAGGCCCTAAGGGCCTGACATTGGACCTAGGGGCCCTGAGGCTGCACGACCCACATTTCGGGCATTCTAAGAGCCATGCACACATTTTAGGACCTTGGTCTAGGTTTGTGAAAGAATTTCATGCTGCAGACCGCTGAAGGCCGGCATCAAATTCCAAAAAGCCCAGAGAGTTCCGAAGTCCTTAGTCCCAGCTTCACGTACGGTAAGTCCGATAGGCCAGTGAAACATCGTAAGGCCGGATAGGTCAGTGAAGCGTTGTGGGTCCAAGTTAGGAAACATCCGGCAAAGTCAGGTCTGGGTAGAGTCAGTCCGGTACCCCACATAAATGTCCAGAAAGTCCAAGTCCAGTGAACGGCATTCCACGATGCAGACCCCAAAGTCAAATTTCAGGGTCTCAAGCCACGGGAGGCCAAGTCGGCCCAGAAAGCTCACAGTAGGGTACCTTAGGAGTCAAGTCCAACAGGCACCCGGTAAACAGTCACATCCCCAAGGCAAAAGTTGCATTCTGTAAGCAAAAGTCACGTCTCATATTGAAAAGTCATGTCCTACAAGCAAAGGACACTTCTCCACGCAAAAGTCGTGTCCCAGAGGCAAGAGTCACATGCCACAGTCAAAAGTCATGTTCCACAGATGAAAGTCGTGACTCTCAGACTCAAGGCAGCAGCACACCAATGAAAATTCGGAAAAAGTACCAAGCCTTGATATTCTGAAGCAAGCAGGCCTTCGGCATGTGGTACTGGGTCCAAGTCAAGCCAAAGGAAGCAAAGGCTGGGACGAGTTGAGGCTCAGTCCAAGTCAATACAAGGGCTGGCCAGCCACATTTCAGGCAGATGCTCATTTGTGAGAAGTGTGGAAGTGCTGTTGAAGCGCTTGTGCACTATCTGCGAGTAGCATGCTCGCGAGAGCACTGCACTGAGAGGGAAGGCGGCAGCAGAGGGACAGGGAGGGAGAAGACAGAGAGAAAGAAAGAGAGAGTGGGCCAGTGAGAGAAGAGAGGCGCCTACCTTAGATGAGGATGCTAGTATTGGGTTGCTGAATTCTGCACTGTTGAGCGCTTGGTGACTGGATCTCCGAAACTGTTTAATGTGATAATTTGTTGGAATTTATAAGTTGCGCATATCTGGACTTCGCATCTCCTGACTCCGGTGTGGATTTTGTGTAATCTCTCAATGTGTGTGTGTGCTCAAGTTGTCGAGCAGTGAGGTTGAATGCAATTGGTACCGGGGCTGGTAACTCACTGCATCCGCTGGTGATGAACGCTGGCATGATTAAGGCCGGCTAGTGGAGGTTGGGAGTTTGACATAGGGGCTGTAGGCCGAAGAAGTGGCCAAGTTGGGGGATGGTGATTACGTACCTGCATGCGAGGAGCGTCAAGGAGCTTCATTGAAGGAACGTTCACAAGTGAAGTGCATCACCCCCCTAAGCCCCGCATTTGTTTTAATGAATGAATGAGTGTCTTGGTACCTTCCCAAATCTTGGTGTTGCTGCTGCTGGACAAGATTACTTAGTGTCATATTTGATTTTGTCTTGAGTCAGCATTTGGTCAGACATATGTGGATGAAGTAGGTCGTGTCTAGGCTAGAAGCTCGACAACTGGATGTATCACCCGTAAAGTAGGGAGCATGGGCATGGTCGGCGAGTGCTCGTAAAACAACTCGTCTAGCCCTAACACCCGTACTGGCCGGCATGCGACCGAACCAAAGCAGACGCAGTGAGGAGCTATTAGTCTTGAGAGCAAACCTTCACATCCTAGTGGGCACGACATCTTATCTACGTCGTTAAATAATTCCTGAGGTCCTTGCTGGCTGACCTTAAGTTGCTGGTTGCCCACCAGCCTGACAGGGTAGCTGTAGTGGCACTGTGGGGGGGGAGAATTCAAGTCAAACTCCAATCTAGATCTACGTGTTGAGGAGGGGGAGGCTACATACTTGTGCCTTTGGTAACCATGATGACTACCCAACGTTCGCTATGTTGATTGTGTCTCTGATATTGGTTCCACTTCTTTGTTTCTTGTTTCCTCTAGGATTCCACCAGACACACGGCATGAGTGTAACCATGAGATCTGGTGGGGCAATGCAACCATATACAGCAGATCAGCAGGCAAAAATTGATCAGAAGATGGCTGAGAAGAAGAAAGAGAAGGAGGAGGAAAAAAAAAAGGAGGAGAAGGAAGTTAAAAAGAAACTGGAGGAGAAGAAAGAAAAAATGGAGAAAGAGATGAAGAAGAGAGAAGAAGAATTGAAGGAGGACCTAGAAGTTGAAGAAGAAGAGGAGGAGGAGGAAGAAGAAGGAGGATTGGTTAGAAGACGAGCACAACTAGAAGGAGAGGAGGTGGCGAAGAGAAGCCATGCTACGGAATTGAGACTCCAGCAGGATGAGGACTCAGACTGGGTGGAGAAAATTGGGTACCCGACAGAGCTTTCAGAAGAAACTGATAAAGAGAGGGATCGTTTTGTAAAGAACTTGGCAGCAACAACAGATCAAGAGGAAAGGAAGTTGCTGATTGAGGAGAAAAAGGGGGAACTCAATCAAAAGTTGCTGGCCACAAGAAGGAAAGAATTTCAGGAGAAGAAAAAACTGAAGGAGGAAGGGGAGAGACTCCGGACGTTGTTGAAAGAGTAGAAAGGAAAACAAGTAGAAACTGAGGAACGCTGAAACCTTCTGACCGACACTTTGGTGCACACCACCCAGGAACTCTTTGCGCTTCAACGTGTCGTTGGAAGGCAGAACAACACCAGGAGGACTTTAAGGGCATATGAAATAACTGGCTTAGTGTGTCATGCAGCCAAATGGACCATAGGCTCCAACAATACGCACACCAACTGGATGATATCTTCACTCAAAAACTGACTAGGTGGCGGTGGCGGGGGTGGGGATGGTGGTGATGATGGGGATGGCGACAAGAAAGGAAAGGGTCCTAGAAAGTATAATGGAAGGAAGGAAGCAGATAAGTCTAAGGGGGAGAACGAAGCGAGAAGATGAAGGTAAAACGCCCTTGGACATACACAGGGAAGAAGGAGGATAACATTTTTCATTGGCATTGGAAGGCGGCGATGGAGACGTACCTGTACGCAGAATTGATTATATATTATCACTGTGGACTTATGGTGAGTTCGTGTCAAGGAGGAGATGTGCCAAGCTTCGCAACTTCGTTGGTGAAGGAGGCAGGTTGTACCTTAATGGTGCACTACTCACAACGCACTAGGATAAAGGATTTTTTCAGGGTCTTCAAAGACCGCTTTGAAGATAAGAACTTAGCGCGCCGTACTAAGTCCCTCTTCCTCAACATTAGCGACCTTAAGTGGAAAAGTGTGTCGGCACTTCAGACCATTATGGACGAGCTCCTACACTATCCGGAATAAGGACCGACACCCACTCAGATCCTGGACAATTTCACTAGAGCGCTTCCCGAACCTCTTAAAACCCAACTATATCCCCGTACTAAAGAGGAGGGGATGCCGAAGTTCAGTAAGATCGATGTAGACCATGTCGGCTTCCCGTAAGAGGCTAACCATTGCCACTACTAGAAAGATTTGCAAGTCGGTCAGAGGTGGAAGAATAGGATCATACCCGGCAATATAGCGGGGAAGGATAATCTATTGGTCACCTTCGAGGAAGGAGGTGTAGAGTCGTTACTATACGACCAAATAGATCATGGTCTAGAAGAAGAGAACAACAGCCAAGTAGCCTGGGAGGGGACTATGTGGCAGTTGCGGCCCGTTGGGGAGGGCGACAAGGTAGAGGCCGAGGTAGAGGAGGTCGAGGTCAAGGACGGGTTGGAGGGCGAGGACCTGCTGCCCAGAGGGGTGGTGCCGAAGGTAGCTACTATGCGGGAGGTAGGGGTTATGGTCCCTCACAAGGTGATAGAAATTCTCCTTTCACAGGGGGTAGAGGTAGAGGTAGGACTTGGCGGTCGTACGCAGAGCACCCAATAATTGAAGGCAAACCTTGGGTGGAGATGGGTGGAGATGGGAATAAACGAAAACGTCTGGGATGATTGTCGCAAGGTCGGGCGATGTTTCAAGTGTGGTGACCCCGACCACATTGTTCCTTTTTGTCCCAAATATCGGTCCCCAAAAGGAAACAACTAGTAGAGGTTGTAGTCGCCTCTTTGAGGACTTCGGACTTAGACCGAGAGACAAAAGCGCGCGCCCAAAAGGCACCCTCTTGTTCGAAGATCCCGATGGCAGAGACTGTGGTAGGCCCCCACCTAGCTAGTTGTCCAGAGGTTGCTTGTGCTAGGACCTCTCTAAGTGGTTCCCTAGCAAGCATTGGTGATGAATTGATCACTTGTCTCCTCGCTTGGGCCGAAATGAAGAAGAAATTGAAGGGGCATCTAATAATAGCAGATGCAGAAGTATGTAGAGAAAGGATAGGCGCGTTAGTAGACAATGGGTCAACGAGCAGTGATATTAGTAGAAGAGGGTTGCAAAAAATGCACCTTGGAATGAAGGTGAAAAAACTCGATAAGTCGGTTATTAGTAGATTGGCTGATAATAAAGAGATGATAGTATGCGAGTATGTTGAAGGGGTCAAGGCATACTTCCGGTTGGAGGCAAGGCGCAAAGTACATAAAGTTTTGCACTCCCTGACACTCTTAGTGGAGGATAGCCTTCCTTTTGACATGATGTTTGGAACAGACTAGGGCAACGCCTCGTATGCTGACGTTAAGATGGGCGAGCATGTGTGTTGACTACCTAATCCCACAAGTGGGAAAAAAAAGTTGTGGTTGTTTCATGCACCCGACGTAGAAAGTAGTTTGTCCCTTTGTTGTATGAGTGCCCCCACCTTTGCCAGGCACATGGTTAAGAATGACCTCGCTGAACAAGCTTGTGTCGCCTATGTGAGGCCAGTTAGTGAAGGGGAAAAGGAAGAAGTGCCCATACCGCCCGAAGTGCAAAGTCTGTTAGACGAGTTCGCTGATGTGGGAGAGGCCCCAAGTGGAGTTGTGGAAAGGGAGACCAAGCACCAGATAGACATAGAACCTAGTAGCCGGATTCCCAAGGGCCCTATCTATCGTATGTCTCCCAAGGAGCTCGATGACTTACGCACACAGTTGGACGAGTTGATAGAGAAAGGGTGGATTATGCCAAGTTCTTCGCTATATGGTGCACCGGTCTTGTTCGGTCCGAAGAAAGAAGGCGATCTGCGTATGTGTATAGCCTATCGAGAACTCCATGCGATTACCATTAAGAATGCGGAGCCATTACCGCGGACAGACGAGCTTCTAGCTAGAGTGCAGGGTTGCAATTTTTTTCTCAAAGATACACTTGAAGTCGGGTTACCATCAGATTGACGTGTTGACTGAGGATCAACACAAGACGGCCTTTAGAAGTCGATATGGCCACTACGAGTTTGTGGTCATGCAGTTTGGGTTGACTAACGCCCCTCCTACCTTCCAGCAATGCATGAATGGACTCTTCCATGATTGGTTAGATAAATTTGTTGTTGTATATTTGGATGACATTCTGATCTTTAGCAAGTCATTAGAGGAACACCAACAACAGTTAAGTTTAGTGCTAAGTTGCACAACGCACAGTTAATGTTGAACCCAAAGAAGTGTGAATGGGCCAAGCGTCAGGTTTTGTACTTCGGACATGTGTTACATGGAGATGGAATTAGGTCGGAAAATGCCAAAATAGCAGCAATCAGTGATTGGTCGACACCGCGTAGGTTGACGGAACTACTATCGTTCCTTGGTTTGGCCAACTACTACCGCAAGTTCGTACAAAAGTTTAATGTAATAGCTGCTCCGTTGCGTAAGCTGTTGAGGAAAGAGACAGTTTGGAAATGGGATAAAGACTATACTTCAACCTTTAAGCGTCTAAAGAAGTGATTGATAGAGTACCCGGTTCCAAAGATCGTTGATCCATCCTTGTCGTTTATCGTTACCACTCACACTAGTCAATACGAGATTGGTGTTGTAGTGGAAGGGAAGCGGTCATAGCTGCATAAGTTAGTAGTAGGAATAAAGCTGAGTAACAACGGATATATTCAAAGTCAAGATTCTCAAGCAGAGAGAGAGAGAGAGAGAGAGAGAGAGAGAAAGAGAGAGAGAGAGAGAGAGCTGTCTCTTATACA
>BFEA01000022.1:443076-461421 GCA_003427395.1 Chara braunii
GATCGCAAGGGTGGGGGAGGAGGGGGAAACGGGATTGAGGAAGGAGCGGGGGGGGAATTTTTTTTTTGGGGGGCGGGCGAGGGCGCCGGGATCGCAAGGGTGGGAGAGGAGGAGGAGCGGGAGCGGGATTCGGCCCCGCCTCCCTCTTCGTCCCTCTCCTCTGTCACAGCGTAGCTGCGACGGGTCCACTTGTTATTATTATTGGGAGAAGAATAAGATTGGCGAAGTGAAGGAGGAGGAGGAAGGTGGAGAGAGAAGGGGGAATTGTCATTGGTCTTGCTGGTGTACATCTTCTTCTTCTTCTTCTTCTTCTTCTTCTTCTTCTTCTTCTTCTTCTTCTTCTTCTTTCTCTCTCCTCTGGTCTCTATCTCTTTGCAAGTGCTTTCATTTCTTTCGCAATTGGGTGGCATTGTCTTTCATTGTGAATTTGCACTTTGGGAATGACCAGGATCGTAACACCCCGAGATTTTTATCATTTTGTCTGTTCCAGGTTTCGCTGGCGGGCCATTTTATGCCCAGTGGCAGTTTTCAGGCCCACCAGACTTACGTCTGCACTTGGGCTGGATTGGTTACTTTTTGACTGATTCATTCGTTAAACCACCACTACCTCCAAGCCTGTTTTTGCCGACCCTGAATTTCACTGCGCACCGAGTTTTGCCAAGCCTGGGTCCCATTGTATTCTCTTTTCTGGTACCCGTCGGGGAAAAAAAAAAAAAAAAAAAAGCAAAGAGAAGGAAAAAAACAAAGACGTATACAGAACATTGCGGGCCAAGTCCCACTAGCAGCTTTGATTTTGCTGAACTTGAATCTGGACGTCTTTGTCGAGATGTGCAGAAAATCGCGTGTAGTTTCCTCGATCGCACCTCTCCACAAACACGCCCAGATTCGGGCGTTGAGGATACTCGATGCTGCTAGTGGGACTTGGCGATGGGTACACGTGAGTCTGCCAAAGGGCGTTACTGCCCTCAGCAAAACACGGCAATAGGGAAAAAAAAAAGAAAAAAAAAAAGGGAAAAGGGCAACAACTCTGTGGACGTGAAAGCAGCTGGATACAGAACATTGTGCACAAGTGAGAATATGCCCTCCCAACAGGCGTTACAGCCCTCAGCACCTACGGCCGTACGACAAAAAAAAAGCAAAAACAGCAACAACTAGTGGACATAAAAGCAGCTGGATGGGTGGCGCCACCAGCGGCGCTGTTTTGCGCTCGGGGTCCTGCGCCGCCAATCGGCCGTCACCAGACGCTCGGTTGGCCCGTCGGTGGTGACATGCTACCACTGCGTGCTTTCACCGCGGTAAACGCGACATGCCATGCCAAGTTATGGCGGCGGGAGTTATCTCGCTCAGTCCCGGTTTGCCTGACGGACTAGTCCCTCTGCCTCGGAGCCTGAACGAAGCATTTGAACGAGTGGATGGCCGTAGGCTCAGTAGAGCCGGAATCGTACGGAGACAGGACACATCTCTGATGGTGACATCGGACATTAGCCCTCGGTAACTGGAGAAGAGTTAATCCTCAGATCAGGATTACTCGCCGACCTCGCTGCATTCAATGTAGCGGTGCGCCGACGGAAGACGGACGCTGGGTAATGCTCTCTGCTCACGATTGACTGGAATCTGGATGAACACTTTATGTTATGGTCGATTGGAATCTGAGTGAACTCTCTTTGTAACTTTATCGAGTCATTTTGCTGTATGCCGGTTATACGGTCCAACCGCTGAGGATGTTTAGACGTGCATTAGGGTGGAGTTCAATGAGTGTCCCCTGTTGTATCTATGGCCTAGTGGTTCTTGTTTGTTTTGAGTAGACATAGCATACCTAGTCCGCTGCTCTACAGTTTTTTTTTCGTATTGGAATAGGGTACATGAGTAATGTTGGCGTGTTCATGAATCCAGTTTCGGTCTCTTCTCTTGTGGTAGGAAAGATTTCTGTTTACGGTAAGTAGAGAGACTTGGAGCGTCCCACCAGGAAACGCCTTCCGTGGTCGTGAATCCAGTTTCGGTTTTTACTCCGAGGTAGGAAAGATTTCCGTCTCCCAGTAAGAAGGGAGACCGGACGCTTCCCACCAGGAAACGCCATCAGCTGTCGCCGAATCAGCCAGTTGCCGACAGCCCTCTCCCAAAAGGAAGCCACCCCACGGGCTGAAACCCCGCGCATAGTCCGATAGTAAGTCACATTTGACGAGCTCCCGGCATCCATAACGCTCCACATCAGCACAGTGTCACTCTCACCACAGTGCTAGCTCACCCCCCCCCCCGGCCCCCCCTGTCACACAATGGTCGGGAACGAGGGGTTGGAACTGGTCATGGAAGATAGACATTCGCAGGGCGGACGCTCCCCCCCGGGAGCAAGGGAGGAATCGTTCGAGGTGAGAGCTAGGATGCTGATGGAGCTATGTTACGATGATGGCATTGTCCCGAAGGATGTCCCACTTGACGATGTGGTCATCGAGGGAAACGAAGGCGTAGTAACAGTGAACGAGGAATTTGATGAAATCAAAATCCGCTGGTTAATGGAAAGAACGGTGGTCATAATCTTTGGGGAGGCCGCGCGTGATCTTCGCGCAGGATGAAAGAGGACTTGGTCTGCGAGTATGAAAATGGATGGAATAGGGATAACATCTTTGATCCACCAGTGGGCAGGGGAAGAGTGAAATTTGAAGGCCCGAATGTCGTCTCTTACGTCGCCAAGGATCGAGTAGTGGCGGAATGGATGGTAAATGAGGGTCAAGGCTCAGTGGAACTCAGAAGAAGGAGATATTTCTTCGAAAGGAAACCATGGATGACCAAGGCGGGTCTTCAGACAAACAGAACAAGAGAACACTTTCTGGGTGATGGCCATTGCCGTCCCGTTAGACGCTATGATCTACACCAGCGCTACCATAGGACGGGTAATTGGCAGGGTAGATAGTATGTTGCTGCCGGACAGCTTTGGCTCAAATCCAAAACTTGCGAACGTCCGGTTCATCTTCGATCCGGAAGCTAGACCTAGATTTGTTGAACGAATTTGGGTCCGTTCCAAGCAGGGGGACATGATCGAACTCAAACTTGTCTCAACTAACACCCCGTACTGCACAAACTGTCGTTGGTACTTTCACACAGCAGACAACTGCACCGGAAGAGGTGGCAGCAGAAACAGGCAAGGTAACGGGGGAAGAAGTAACAGGGGCCCTCCACCCAGAGGCACGAGGGAAGATGAAGAGGAAAACTCAGATACGGACTGCTCCCTCAACTCTCATAGCTCGAACCAGCAAAGGGGGTCCAGGAGAGGCTGAGGCCCACCCCGCTATTAGGGGGAATTCAGCCCAGCAGGAGCTCGCCAACCAAGCAGCTCCAGACAGTCCGGCCTCATATGGCAGGATTCACTCCGATTAGCAGGGAATTTGGGGTGAGATTTGAACAGAGGGCAGACGCGCAACAACCCCATGTTCTCTCCAGATGAACATGGGCTCTAGGGTAGAAGTATAGGAAGGGCAATGGCACAGTCAGGTCAATCGGCAGGAACCAATCAGTTCCCAATCCCACGCCCAAACATGTCGAACCTCTTGCAAGCAATTGCCTTGCTGGTGATGAACCCCCCCCCCCTGGGACAGAGTCCCCGACACGTCCGCATTCCAGACTACACCCGTTCTCACCTGCAGCAGGAGTCTCACACCCCCCCATGGGGGGTGTCAGACCGATGGGAAGTGAAGCGCCGATATCCTCAGCCATCATTCCCTTCTCCAGAGATGCAAGGGGGCAATCCCCTTCGAAAGTACCAAGAGTTATCAGGCACGAACTAGGTTGCAACCTCCACACGCCCTCACCTGAGATGCAGGAAAGAAGGGTACGACAAGAAGGCTCACGTCGATCAATCACTAGCGCTGTGAACTCAGCCGACTCTGGACACAGTGGAGACTCAGCGTTACCCCCTCAGTTGGGGTCCAAAACGTCTTGTAGCAGAAGAATGATCGCCTCGGACAGAACCCACCATCCAGAGATGGAGAAATGGCTGATGTCGTTTCTCTGCACCCTAACACAAGGTGACATACACGTCATCGCCTGGCAACCAGAGAATGCGAAAGTCTGTTTTTTGACTCATCAAGTGGAGGAACCAGTTACACCACAGGTCATCCTCCCCCTGGCAAAACAGATCTTCGCTGATCAGTTTCCTATCAGACTGGTACCCGACATGGCCATGCCCAGATTCTACCCAGACATCACAGGGCGGAACATCAAGGTCTTTTCACCCATTCTAGATGCATGTATAGCCCCTAATCGGGTGGAGTCGCTGGTGGAATCGGGACTGAGGCTCATCCCCCTTTCAGTCTTCATTGAAGAGGACAGAGACTCGCTCAAACAGCTGTGGGTGCAACACATCTCAGATGCAGGCTTCCTGGGGAAGCTGAATGAAAAATTGCCAAAGAACAAATGCTTGGAGTCCATTTTTCTGAAAAACCTGCTAGCTCAAAAGTGGGCTCCCACTTCAGCAGCAGCGTCTAGCTCCAGATCCGGCTCCTCACGACAATCGCACCAAGCGGCTCACATCCAATCCAGGGTGCATGATGCACGGACAGATGGATAGATTGGTGGTGGCCTCGTGGAACATCAGAGGTATAGGAAAAACCTCGAGAAGGGGGAAAAGGAGTAGACTGAAGAGTTGGGTTCACAGAAACCGTGTCCACATCCTCCGCATCCAAGAGAGGAAGTTGAACGAAAAGAAGATCAGGGAATTAGGTAGCTCGTGGGATGGCCCGCAGGTTGCGGGGGACCAGGGGGGTGTTGGTATTCTGATTCATAGGGATCTACCAATTGTGCTGCGAGATGTCGAAATGGACTTATGGGGCAGATGGGCATGGGTCACCTTCTCAATGCAGGGAGCGACCTGGGCAGTCATGACAGTGTACGCCCAGGTAGAGAGGACGGGACGGAAAATTTTCTTCGAAGATCTTGTCTCACACACCCCGAATGTAGACAACTTACTGGTCACAGGGGACTGGAACTGCTCATTAGACGACCAATACGGCCCAGGAACAGGCTCTCCAGACATCCTCGCATTAACAGAGCACATGCTTGACCTGGATCTATGCGATGCGTTCAGACTAATGCACCCCGCTGACCCAGGACACACCTGGTGCTCAGCGGCGTCGGAGGGGAGCTCAGCAGGCGTTTTCAGGAGACTGGACTATTTCCTGCTAAGTCCTACCTGGTGGGATGCGGCACTTAACGTTGAAGTCGTAAAAGCCTCGCTATCGGACCACTACCCCATCAAGGCAACCTTTCACGTCTTAGACCAGTCAGACAAAGGCAAGGGATATTTCAGGCTGAACTCATTACACCTGAGAGACCCAGGGATCGCAGCCTGGATAGATGCCTTTTTGAGCAGATGGTCGGAATCCCAGCACTCGTTCCAATCACTGGGAGACTAGTGGGACGCAGGGGTGTCCATTGCAGCCAACTTCCTAAGTGTATTCTCGAGAATATTAGCGGCCGAAAGGAACAAAGAAGAGCAGAAACTCCTGCAGGACCTCGATTGGGTAGAAGACCGGATGAAACTGCACCCAATCAGTGCGTCGGTGTGGGCGGGGGAGAGAAACAAACTCCTAGCAGACTGGGACGCGATGCAGCAGACAAAATCAGATGAGTGGGCCGAGAGACTGTCTGTGAAAGGAATTGCGGTCTATGACCGCATGACCAAGGAATCCTTCCAGCGTCTGCTCCCGAAAAGGGCAGTACAAATCACCAAAGCCTTGAACCACCCCTTTATCCCGGAATCCAGACAAGCAGTAACGTCAGAGTCCATGTGCAACTATGTTGTCCAGTACTTTCAGGATATCCTTACGTCTAGAAGGGTGGAGGAACTGCACAGCGCCGACCTTTCACTCCTAACAAATCACTGGGACAACACCTCGGTATCCCTCCCACAGGCAGGCAAGCTGGACTTGGACAGACCAGTCACACTCGAAGAGATACAGGAGACGGTCAAGCACATGGCCAATGGAAAAAGCACCAGGGAGAGATGGCCTCCCCGTCGAGCTTTACCAGCAATATGGTAGGGTGCTTTTCCCACACTTGGTGGAGATCTTCAACGCATCCCTCGTGGACGGTCACCTTTCGAAGGGAATGGTTCATGGCATTATCATGGTGATGTACAAAAAAGGGGATAAGGCTGAAATTTGGAACTGGCGACCTATCTCACTACTGAACGTTTCCTACAAAATCTTGGCAAAATTGTTAGCTAGAAGATTGGGTAGGTACCTGCCAGATTTAGTACGACGGGACCAGGCAGCGTTTGTGCAGGGAAGATCTATTTTTGATAATATAGTGACTGCCATTGAAGTTTTGGAGTGGGTTCAGCAGGAGAATCTCGACATCGCTGTACTTTTGCTAGATCTTGAGAAGGCCTATGATAGGGTTAATTGGGCATATGTGCTTACTACTCTAGGGAAAATGAATTTTGGCCAGAACTTCTGCCGCTGGGTATCAGAGTTGTATGTTTATTCGACAGCCTCAGTAGCTATCAACGGACACATCTCGGCGCCATTTTCACTTACTCGCTCCCTGCGGCAATGATGCCCCTTGGCGCCGCTGCTATTCGTGCTACAGTTGGAAGTGTTGATTAACAACATCAGATCTCACCCGGAGATCAGGGGCCTGCCAATTCAGCACACAGAATGCAGGGTCAAGGCTCTCGCCGACGACCTCATGGCAGTTACGGCCAACTCGACTCAATCCTTGTCTGCGCTGAAGGCCTGCCTGGTACAGTATGCGGAGTTTTCTGAAGCCGCCGTAAATTGGACCAAGTCCGTCTATTTCCTTCCAAATAGATACGCGCTTGTGGTCGAATGGGGCATGAAGAAGGTGGCAGAAGGCAGCGCAGAACATTATCTGGGAGTCCAAGTGGCACTGGGAAGATGTGCCGAAGTTCAAAACGACTTGCTGCGGCAAAGGATCGTGCAGCGAATCGCAGTCTGGGGCCCTGCACAACACTTATCTCTCTTTGGCAGGGCATTAGTGACAAATGTAGCCCTTTTTGCTCTCCTACGGTTTGTGGGCACAGTAAGAGAGTTAGGAAAACAGCTAGTTAAGATAGTTAGGAGGGTAGCTGCAAAATTTGTCTGGAAGCCGTTTGGGAAAGTAGATCCTGGTTTTATCTCAAAAGTGGCGTGGGACCTTATTTGCTTCCCCCACAGTGAAGGCGGACTGGGGATGCTGGACCCCTGCTGCCAGAATTTGGCCATGATGGCCAGATGGATCACCAGGGTATTAGAGTCCCAAACTGAGGATCATTGGATTCTACTGGCAGAACAGATCTTGGTCGTCGAATGGAACCTCCCCCGATACAGGGATGTGTGGACATGCTGCATGATGGATTCCTTCCTCCGCAGAAATATCAAGTCCGGATTCTGGAGAGGAGTCCTGAAGGCCTGGAGTAAGGTAAAACCACGCCTGTGGATCCCACCAGCCACGAAACAGGAAGTGTTGGCTCAGCCACTGTTTGATAATCCATCTATTTGCACCACGAACGGACGATCATTTTGAGCAGGAAGTTCCACACAGGACTTCAGAAGACTCTGGGCCGAGAGAGGAGTGATCAGGATAGCAGACCTCTGGGACAACTTGACAGGATAGTGGATTTCAGTCAGATCCCTCAAAGAAAAACTCGGAAGACTGGGACACATTGAATCCAGGTTTGAACAATTACGCTTGGCCATCCCAGAGGAGTGCCGGTATCTTCTCAGCCCCCAAGGGGTGGACCCGCCAGGCACCTGGTTCGTGGAGGATCGGGAGGAGGCCCCGAGGGTATTCTGGAAGCTGCTCTCGCTTGACGAGAACGGCACCAGGAACTTTCAAGCATGGGTGAAAGGTGACAAACATAACGAATTGATCCTCCGGGACGACTCTTCAGATGATCCCTCGGGAGACCGATCGCCACCGTCGGCTGGAGCTCACTCACCACTTGGAAACCTCTCTCAAATTCGAGTCAAGGAGGTCTGCGCTGAAGATGGTACTCGCTCGTGCCTCCTCTGGAAGAACGCACACCCATCAAAGCTCTTAAGTTGGATCCCAGGCTGTGGACCTGGAGGGGATCCAGACTTATCTCTGAGGAAGCGTGGCTAACAGACTACACAGTAGCAGCGGGGTACGAACTCCAGCAGACAGCAAAGACCCTGAGTGCAGTAGCCATCCACAGGTGGTCGCAGGTAACCACCTTGATGTAATCGCTCATGACATCTCTCGCTGCTGGGAGCAACTGCAGAATGCTCCGGTACCAAGAGCTGAGGCTTTGTTGTGGCTACTCTCATTACTAGCTACCCCCTCGGCGGTGTGGCTAGTACAGAGAGGGATGACTGTTCAGATACAATGTGGGAGGTGCAGATGGCCACTTGAATCAACAACACATCTATGGCTCTCCTGCCCCCTCTCCAAGAGAATATGGGACTGGTGGAGATCCCACTGGGACAGAATCAGTGGTCCAATATTTCCGTGGGACGACAAATGGATTCTCCTCGGGGCCGTCCCTGACGAGCTCCCGCTGCACAGAGGCTGGGGCTATGTCGCCCAGGCTCTGAGAGCATGTCTTTTCACAGTGATCTGGGAAGTCAGGAACAAGAATGTGTTCGAAGGAAGGTTCATCTCCGACCCCGCCATCAAGGCCTCAGTCAAAACGCATATCAGGTGCACAATCAAAGGAGACTGGAGAAGGAAAGTCGCTGGCACAGCACAGGGAACCGCTGGTGTGGATTGGTTTAGAGCTACCTGGGCTGCCGGCTGCAATTTGGCGAAAATGGAAGGCAGCTCTTTCAAGATTGACCCGTGGTTGCTAGATGGAGTTTAACAACCTGGATGCTCGGTTTCTTTTCCGCAGGTACGAAGGCAGTAGACTGTGGAAGGATTGGTTTGGAGGAAGCATCACTGGGTCATTGGAACTGCTGTAGGTTCCTCCCCTCCGATTTAGGAGGGCAGTGAGTAGTGGGAAGGTTGGCAGCATGGACAGTGTTCCATTCCAGTTATTGCATTGGTCCACCAGGGGGATGGTCCCCTGCAGGGCTCAGCCCTGTAAGCGAAACTGGGTAACGCTCCCAGATGGTTTCTACCGGGTAGACTGTGAGGACCCCGGCCTCAAAATCCTGTTTTTCGTAATGAATGAGATCAATGTTGACCAAAAAAAAAAAAAAAAAAAAAGCAGCAGCAGCTGGATACAGAATCTTGAGTACATGTGAGAGTGCCCCGTTGGCTGCAAGTGTCAGTTGGCCGTGGAAAGCGCCCTGCCTCGTCAGCAGGGCACTAAAACTAACTTAGAAGAAAAAAAAGAAAAAAACACAAAATGAAACTATCGCTGATTCTGGGCAGATGCATTCCTTGAGGCACTGCTGTGAGCACACTTCGACATCCTTCCCTTCAACTCTGCAGTTTCTTTTTTTTCCTTTTTTTTCGGTTTTTTTCTCCGATCGGGCCGACAAGGCCCAAATGTTTTGTTTTTGCCAACCCTCTCCCGTACCCCCGAACTTTGCTCTTGACGTCATTTTCCTGAATGGGACTACAGCTTGGAAAGGTAGTGGTGGTTTAAGACACTGGTTCAGCCATCAAAGGAGATTAAGGTTCTTCCTCGCACAGAATGTCCCTTCTAACAAGAGAAACGAGGGACGAAGATGACCCGGTCATCAGAGTACACATTGACAGAGGCTCTTTCCTCACAACGAAAGCGCACCTTTCCACGATAAGGCATGTGTACATCACCTATATTGCCCTCCTCCTCCTCTTCCCCTCCCATCTCCCCCTTGTGATCTGTGAGCCTGCCCCTTGGGATGCCTCTCCCTCCTGAAAGAGTCTTCTTTGGTGCTGGATCTGGTGGCAGAATTCAATGGCACAACTGAATCTGCAACTCCCTATTCCCCCTTCTAAGCTCAACTTGATCCTTCCTTCTACCCACCCTTCTCCCACGGTCATGCACATTGGACATTAGCTCTTTCTCGTCACCATCTCATAAATGATAGTCCCAACTATATCGATCTCATCTCTCCTTGGTCACCCTCATACTCACCCTAACGAGCAGCTCTTTCTACAACAACCGTATATCGGCTGCTGCTCTACCCGCCTCTTTTGCACCATCATCTTTTGTGATCACCATCCTCTCCCTTTCCATATTGTGCCAAGACGGAACTCCCTCTATGGAAACAGATATAGCGATTCCAGTCGATTTGGCAGGCATAACATTGACTGAGTACACAGTCTTATTGGCACACTAACTTGCCAAAATGAGTTGCCGTGAACACTTCCAGGGCATTCCTACACCCCGATGTGATGGAGATTCATGTGCACAGTGTTGACATTGCCACAGACATCAACCAATTAATGTCTATCTTCCCCCTCCTTCCACCCCCACTCAGCTCCCCCGGGAGTTCTAATTGCGAGGCACAAGGCCTCGATAAGCCCTACCAGGCCCCTATCTGTAACAGGTCGGCCGCCCGCCCCCCGACGATCTTCCCCCCCCCCCGACCCCGATCTCCCGCTCCCGTTCCCGATCCTGACTCCGCAACCCTCCCCTGCCGCTACTCCCCCCCCGATCAGCCTCGCTCGCAAACTTACGGGCGAACAAAGATCCGAGCCTGTTGCCACCGATATCGCCACCCTCATTCGCATGATGTCCTCTTTCCAAACGGACATCCGCGCGTCCATCATCAAAATCGAAGCCAATATCACTCGCCTATCCAACCGTGTGACCTCTATTGAGCATCAAACCCCGACAATCATAGTGGTCACGACCACGACACCCACCTCTACGACCGTGCCCACATCCACCGCCCTCGAGTCCCAAACCACTACCCCTTCCATCCAGGTAGTCACCACCACCACCACCCCCACGTCCACAGCCACCTCCAGCCACACCCCCCCGCCGACCTCCTCCACTCCTACTACCTCTACCACCACATCCACCACCTCTGCCTCCTCCACCCTTCCCCCCCCCTCATCCAGCGCATCCAACACACCGCCTCATTCCTCGCCCATCCACGTCACCCCTCTTCCCCCCCCGCACTCTCATACCCTTCCCCAACCCATCATGATGACCTCGACCATCCCCACCATCCGTCCCACTTATTCCCAAGTCACCTTCGGGGTTTACCCCGCTGTTGGCGTGAATACCCTTACAAGGGTATCCGCCCTGGTTTTTGCAAGCGATAGGAAGTAGTTTGGTTTAAAGTTTAAGTATACCGCGCTAAGCGCGGCTGCGTCTGTGATTTACGTTGATTGGACGACCGACTAGAGTAAAGAGTGCGTGGGCGCGCAGGGTTTAAGGCGCGCGTGATTCATCTCCTGACGTTGATTACGGAACCGGCGCGGGCGCCGGTCTGTTTATTTTTATTCTTATCTTTAAGTTTTATTTTTGGTTACCCTTGATTAAACTAGAATCTAGGCAATATTTTCGTTCGATGGCTATGCTTGACCAAATCGAGCGCGCGTGCGGAGAACGACCCCGACGACGGCATCGGCAGTGACGGCGCGACTTCGTGCGGCGAACGGGGTGTCGTAGGATGGCGCGCGGGGCAATTATGGCATGGTATAAGCAAGCCGGCGCGGGCATTGGGAGCCGCGCAGCCGGTTCGTTGGCCCAAAGCGCCGCGCCGCACTGCCTTATATGGTACTCTGCGGGCGCTGGTCTCAGACTTGGGCATAGCCCCATGGGTTACGACAGCGGACTGTTACTATGGAGGTTTGGGGATCGAGGCCAGGGGCGTCGGTGCAGCGGCAGTGACAGTGGAGCATCGTGGGGAGAACGGAGGGGGTTGAGGGCCCGATGGGGCTATCCCCCCCCGGTTTTGCTAGTGGGGGCGGCAGCGGGCTCGATCCGCGGGGGAGGCGAAGTGTTTGTAGCGCCTCTCCCTTTTTCCTGATTTCGTTTTTTTTATTATTAGTTTTAATTTTTTCTCATACCCCTCGCAAATTGTTTTAGTGTTCATCCTTTTACTCGCATCCCGGAGCAGGACTCGATACTGAGGTCGGTGAGGGTTGCGTGGGGTGTGTTGTATTTACGGGGACGCCTGAGGCGCAATTACAAACTGTTTTTGTGGCTGTGTTGGGGCCGCGCCCCGTCTTGCCTTGAGACGCGGGGTCGGGGTTGCTTCCAGGGCCTAAGGGCCAAGCACAGTGGGTATACCCACGAACTGAACGGAGTACAGGCCCGCATCTGGCCCAGATGATGGGGCCTGGCAGGTTCGAGGAGGCAGCGCGGGTTCGGAGGGGGGGCCGTTTGGCCTTCTACAGTACAGCGGGGCACTGCCCCGGCCACGTCCTTCGGGACATCCGTTAAAATTGGGACGATACAGAAAAGATTAGCACAGTCCCGACGCAGGGGCGGCCGTATAAAGGGAAGAAGGCCGACGGCCGAACGCTTCGCTCAGAGTTCAGTAGCCGTCGGGCTGTGCAGTCGGGGAGTCCGCGGAGCCGGTGGTGAGGGGAAAAGGCGGGCGGAGAAGTGGCGAGGCTCGGGCACCGAGCACGAAAAGGAGGAAGAAACGAATCTGGGCGGGTTACGCGCCAGATGCATTCGAAGATGGAGGCAAGGGGCGGACTGGGCAAAACACGGAGCATGGGCGATGGGGGACGGATTCAGGTGGGGGAAGAGGTTAGACTGGGGTTTTTTGGCATGGCGAAGCCGATGGTATAGTTAGTTTTGAGGTTAGTCGATTAGGATTGGAGTTAGTTGAGAAAGCTGCTGCGTGGTGATGTCGGGAAGGAGTGGATACGGAGGGAGGGAGGTGTGACATCATGCCCGATTCTTTATGGAATCGGGCGAGGTAGGATAGTAGATTGGGGTTATTGGGTGGGGCGAGTTCACCGGTAAAGTTAGTTTTAGTGTTAAGTTAGTAAGATAGGAGTTAGGTGAGAGAAAGTGGGCGCGGAGGCTATGGCGGGAGGGGTAACAGCGGGAGCGAAAGTTCTGAATCCCGCTCGATTCTCGATGGATTCGAGCGGGATAAGAGGCGAAACTGGGGGTAGGGAATGAGGCGAATCGAGTAGTAAAGTTAGTTTTGAGAGTTAGTGGTTAGCTTTCACGCCCCGTCGCTAGTGAGTTGCGCCCGAGGGTGGAGTTAGTAAGTGTGAATGAACCTGGCCGGGTCCCGGGGCCAGATCCATTCGTCTTCTTGAGGTGTCAACGACTGCGGCGGGAAGGACAGTCGAGGTTGGGGGACTTACCTGTCACCCGGGGCCACGTTCGAGGCATCAGGGGGTCTCGTTTCTATCGGCATGCATGACCAAGAGAACAACGAACCCTCCTTGTTTCCAGCGGGAGATTCATGCGAAATTGCATAGACTTACATGGTAGCTGGTGCGCCGCTCCGCCTGGCCAGTATCAATAGAGGGAGTGTAGGGTCAGTCGCGAGGTGTCGAAGACTTACCTGTAGGACGATGCCTGGCCTATCGGGGCGGAAGAGAACGGTCGAATGCGTCAGAGGGGAGACAGATGAGATGGGGAAGGAGAGGATAAAGCATATGAACTTGCCTGCGAGTTCAAGCTTCGGGATCGACGTGTAGTCCGTATTGGGGACCGCAAGAGTAGGAGCACAGAGAGAGAGAGAGGGAGAGAGAGAGAGAGAAAGGCCTACCCGCATACGAACGCCGGGGGCACTGTGGCCTAGTGATCTTGCAGCAGGGAGCGAGCCGGGTCGTTCGCAGGCTGACTCAAGTGAGCAGACGCTGCAAGGAAGGAGGACTGAGAAGCCAGGGGGCGGAGACTTACCTGTTGGACAGTTCGTTGCTGACCCCATCGATGGAAGTAGTCTGCCCTCACGGTGGGCGTGTCTCTGCTGGCCGGTGTGTTGTCGCCCCGTCATAGGAGGTTGTTGGGAACGATCCGCGGGGTTAGTAACTTACCTATTAGTGAGATCGAGAGGAATTAGAAGGCTGGATAGTGCCTCTGGGAGGATTGACAGTGTAGCTGCTTATATCCAGCGGAAGGGGCTATCTTGATATTGCATATCTATTGTTTTGCTCGGCCAAGTACCAACGAATACTTCCATCTAATTGCGGAAGGTTCATCCGGTTGCTTACCAACGTATCGTGGGAATACCACACCTTTATCTCCTTGTGTGGTTACTTGAAGGGCAGCGTGTACCTATGCGATCTACAACTATCAGTCAAAGAGGCTGGTTCGGGGTTTCGAGGTGGTGAGAGCCTGACAGTAGTGGTAGATTGGCTCTTGGATTAGTAGGTTTGGGGGTGTGGCAATCTGGAGCTGCGCCCGGGATGACTGAGTTGTCAGGGTGTTGATGCATCTAGCCGCAGTTCAAGGGGAGATTCATTCTCCTGGCACAGCAAGGGGGGGGCTGTTACGGTCTTCTGCGTTCCGCCCGTGCTCGCCGTTGGTGGAGCTATCGAGCGGCCGTTGATTCAAGTATCCGCCCTGCCTTTTGGGCTCGTGTGACTGCTGCTATTGCAAGACTGGCTGCTAGGAGGGCGGTGCAATTGCTGCAAAAAGGGTGGCCGTTGACTGCGGGCCACTGTAGATTGAGCACGAACTGTTGCAGCAGGCTGGGCACACACTACTGTGGTTATTATGGACTGAGCACAGATTTCCGCTGTGGACTGTACTCTGAAGGATGTGAGCTGCGGCTGACTGATAGGTGCCTGGCTACAGGGAACTGAAGTGTGGCGTAGAGGGTGAAGGCGAGGCTGGCGAAACAGGCTAATGCTGCGAGGTGGGGGTTCGTCAGGCGAGTGAGGTCGGCGGCTTGAGTTCAAGTTGACCAAGCGGTTGTTACTTGGCTACCATTGCGGGGCCCTGAGGCGCTGAAGGTACCAAGGCCCTCTCGCGCGAGTCGGAGTGCACCCCTCTTGTATCTGAGCGACTCAAACTTTCTACCTCTGCCCTTCTTACCCTAAGTCTAGTCCATTGGTTCTGAGAGGAAGGCGGCAGGCGGGATTGCAACCCGCAATCCGCGCCAAGGCCTCTGTGGGAGGTTCGCCCCGCCGATTGCGGGAGCTCTGCTGGAGCCTAGGCAAGGCTCTGGAGGCAGGGAATTGAAAGGTAACCTCTTGCTTTCCCTCTATAAACCCAGTTATAACCCCTATCTGTATTTCCCATTGCATCACTGACTGATTATATGGAGTGCAACCCTACTTGGACCATTGTTTGATTTCAGGACACTGGAACAAGATTAAGTAAAAGAATGTCTGCTCACGTTCAGCTTCAGTTTTATTGATTGTGTGAAATCAGGCTTGTGAAAGGGACTGCATCTGGGAAAGGCAGGATGGTGGGTTGATTTGTATAGTGGTTGACTGGGTCGTTAAGGCTGGGGAGTCCCCATAAGTTTGGGGAAACCCAACGCTTTGTTTTATTTTGGTCTTGCATGGAGGAGTCAGACCCTTCTATAAGTTTAGGGGGCCTGATTACTCTGGAGGCTGGGATGTCCCCATAAGTTTGGGGAGACCCGGTGCTGCGAATTGCGTGGAGGGTCAGGACGCTCTATAAGTTTAGGTGGCCTGACTGCTCAGACTTGCGAGGGGTCTGATTGCGCTTGATTTTCAGGGACTCAGGGCGCTCAATAAGTTTTGGTGCCTTGAGTTGCCTTGTTTTCTTGGGTTCTCGCGAGTTTCTTTTGTTTCTGAACGAGGGGGCCGAGTTGTTTTGTAAGTTCAGGTGACTCGGTCTCTTCCTGCTTTTATTCTAAGA
The DNA here is from genome assembly GCA_003427395.1 of Chara braunii. Lineage (NCBI taxonomy): Eukaryota > Viridiplantae > Streptophyta > Charophyceae > Charales > Characeae > Chara > Chara braunii. The sequence goes on from BFEA01000022.1 coordinate 458,726, forward strand.
AAGTAATCTTGGCAAAGAGGCAAACCCTTCTGTAAGTTCAGGGGGTTTGACTCAATGCCACACACATGATGGCTCAAAGAAAAATGAATATGGCAGAGAGTTAGATCCTTCTGTAAGTTCAGGGGATCTGGCTCAAAGCCTCGCACATGCTGGAACCCAATGGTTATAAATTGGCTATACTCTATTACTATTTTATCTATGAACAGGCTAGTCAGGCACGGGTTCCATAAGATTGGATGGTCTAACTATAGCTTATCATAATTTGAAGAGAGTACAACTAAGAATACAACTGAAGGTAACCTTGGGCAGGCTGAGCTTTGTTTCTAAGATGAATGGCTCAGTCCTACGCCCGCTTTGAACATTAAGGTGCAGAGAGATACATATAACTTGGATATCTTAAACAGTTCAGGGCGACTAGAATGGTCTAGTCATATGCCCAAAGAAGAGAAAAGTAGTTGTGCCCTATGTTTGTGTATATTTGGCTAAGTCAGAACGCTCTATAAGTTTAGGTATTCTGACTTTATGCTTGGCTAAGTTAAGCGCGCTCTGTAAGTTCAGGCGGCCTGACATATGCCTTATGTAAGTTGGGTATAAAGGGGTCAATCGTTGAAAGATCACGAACTATTGTTTGTTCAGGTTGACTTGGGATGGCGAGAGTACTTACCTTTGTAGCTTGGCCTGCATGTGACTGAGTGAGGCTACTACTTGGTCTGAGTTTGAGTTTGATAGGTAATTGCTTTAGTCGCTCGCCCCGTGCTAGAGCCATAGGAGTTAGTTTCAATTCCTGCATTTTCTGAGCTAAGTTTTTTTTACTTAGATCAATTCTCGCATTTTCTGGGATCTTTTGTTATACTTGGCTTTGTATAAATTTTGGCAAGCTACTTTCTCTACGGGAAGCGCTGCCGAAATTTCTACAAATCCAAGGAGTTAGTCAAATTTTGAGTTGTCGAAACTTGACTTGTCTTTTCTTTATATCTGACTTAGTAAAAATCTGGAAAGCCTCATTTTCTAAAAGGAGTGCTGCCCAAATTTTTGCTAATTCAGGGAGTTAGTCAAATTTCTGACTTCTCAAAGTTCAACTTGTCTAAAATTCATGTATGGCTTAGTAAAAATCTGGGAAGTCTCATTTTCTAAAGGGAGTGCTGCCCAAATTTTTGCTAATTCAGGGAGTTAGACAAAATTGGACTTTGGAAAGTCAAAGGCTACTTTTGTTTTTCATATTCGGGCTGATGTAAATTTTGAAAAGGCACTTTTCCTACGGGAAGCGCTGCCGAAATTTTCTTGATTTAGAGGAGTTAGGTTATATTTTGACAGGTGGCGATTTTGGCAATCCACCCTGAATAGGGGAGATTATGCCAAGGTCTACCTTTGCTTTGGGCACTGCTTATAGGTAGATTCAGGCTTAGTTAGTTAAAGTGATTTGAGTGGGACCGTGATATGGGGATTATTCTCCAGGGACTTATAGGTTTAGCCTGGGGATTGACCTGTTTTGTGTTACAGACTATCTTGAACGATTTGACTCAGGATTTGGACTAGTTCCAGCTTGATCCTACAAGGATCACCTTCTGTTATCACTAATAACAGGTCGGTTGCCGATTCGTCGGTTTACGATTCAACTCCAATTCACTTCTGCCACTCAACCTAAAGGGTTTAGCCTTGAGATTTGAACTGTTTTGTTGTGTTTTCACCGACTTTATTGAATGGCCATCCAACAAAAGTACTGAGTATTTATTTGAGAATTGCACAAGTGAGGCTTGTATGGCTAAAGCAAGGGGTATGCGTACAGAATGACCCCGTGTAGTGCGTGGACTTCTGGTTGAATCTCTTATGTGATTGCAGGTATGATTGTGGTTCGGGCTCTGGATGTGACTGCCTGCGATTACATACATATATGGTTGAGAGGAGCCCCACTGTGACTGTGAGAAGTGATCGTCCTGTATAACCAACCCTCATATATTTATACATGCCCAGAGTGCTTACGAGGCCTATCGTGATTGTGCATTAGGGTTAACCAGATTATGCCTTGAGAGAGAAGGGAAATTCCCTTTTTATCCTTGCTTTTTAGACTTGTATGGTTGGACGTTATAGTCCGTGGCAGCCGTCAAAGTCAAACCCCTCGACTTTCGCCCAGGCCCGGAGGGTGACTCATCTCCAGGGCAGTAAAGAGCGACTGCCACCACAGGTATGGACCTGTGTACCACCCACTCTGTATAGGGTGCAAAAGAGGGTGTGTGATCCTCAACCGCGTCTGGCGGTTGTCCAGCGTCGAGAGATTAACCCTCAAGGCCCGTGTCAGCCGACACTTGAGTGTCGAACGCGACCCCCGAGATTAACGAGGGCCGCGTGAGTATGGGTATTACATAGTACGCCATCATTGCGACTCCTTGCGTACACTTGCATTGCAAGTCGATATGAGTTAACCCTGGGTCGGCGCGACTTTATACTAAGTCTCGCGCGCGACGCCTATCCGATTTCCGCGTCGGACAGTTATGGGATGGATACCGAGGGGCTAGGAGCGTTGTCGCGTTGTTTGTGTTGTATCGTTTCGTGTGTGTGTGTGTGCGTTGTTGTCTTGTGGTTGTTAGAGTGGTGTGCGCGTGGTGTGTGGGATGCGTCCTAGTCGACCGGCGTCGAGCCACGCTTGGGACTTCAGCCCCCCAAGATGTCGGCCCGCGTGCGGGTCCGATAGGCGTATT
>BFEA01000022.1:487128-497572 GCA_003427395.1 Chara braunii
CGTTCCGAGGCTCCGACCACTCTTGGATGGACGCATCCGTAGTGACGCGGGTAGGCAAAAGCGGATCGTATATGCGCAAGACCTCCGCAGATAATTGCGCGGCTTCGAGAGCCAAAGATGATTCTCGCACCTCCTCTCCGAAGTCAAACGGCCGATCCTCGCATTGAAGCGTGGTCAAGTGGGCCGCGATCTTCCAGTAGCCTTTGATGAAACGTTGATAGCAGCCGGCGAGGCCAAGGAACGAACGGACATCCGTGACGTTCCGAGGCTCCGACCACTCTTGGATGGCTTGAATCTTGTCCGATAACGGACTGATGCCCTCCGGTGTCACAAAATGGCCCAAGTATTCCAGCTCTTGCCGGACAAATTCGCAGTTGTCGTTGTTGGCCTTGTACTTGGCTTGGCGGAGCGTCTCCAACACTCGTCGAAGATGCCCAAGATGATCCTCCAATGTCCGGCTATAGACGAGAATATCGTCTAAGTAGACCAGCACGAACCGGTCCAACATTGCACGAAACTCGTTGGTCATTGCCACTTGAAAGTTCGTCGGGGCGTTGGTGAGGCCAAAAGGCATGACCACCCACTCAAAATACCCGTACCGCGTCTTGAACGCGGATTTGTAGCAATAATTCGGCCGCATCGAGATTTGATGATATCCCGATTTCAAATCCAACTTAGAAAAATACTTTGCGCCGCCCAATCGCTCAAGAAGATCGTCGATGCGAGGAAGAGGCCCCTCATTCTTGACGGTTTGCGCGTTGAGCTTGCGGTAGTCGATACACAATCTTAGATCCTTGTTCTTCTTCCTGACGAAGAGAACTGGTGCTCCATATGGGGAGCTACTAGGGCGGATCCAGCCCTTGGCCAACAAGTCGTTGAGTTGTGCGCAGAGGACCTCAAGCTCCTCCTCGCTCATCCGATAGATGCAACCTTTCAGCGACACGACACTGGCCTCAAGAATGATCTCGTGAGAGGTCGACTGATCCGACACCACACCGGTAGGTGACTCGAAGATGTCGGCGAACTTGTCCAGCAACCGCACCACCCGGGGGTCCGAAGACAAGACCGCGGGTGAAGAGTCGGCTACTGCGGCGGTCCGTAGGAAACATAGGCCGATTTCCTTGGGCTGCTCGTAAGCGCAAGTTGCCCGGAATGATTTGGCCGTCACCACTTGGCACTGAAGCGAAGGGTGCGGAAGAGGAATAGTACACGCCACTTCCGCGCCGAAGGCGTCGTGAACGCTAAGAGTCCGCCGGTGGAAGTCGACCGTGTGATCCGCACTTGCAAGCCAAGGCATTCCGACAATGATGTCGAAGTCCGTGTCGAGAATGTCGAACGTCACCGGTTGGCATGCATGAGGTGCGAAGTACACCGGTATGGCCTCGATGTAGCGGTCGATAAGTTGTTGCGTCCTTCTGTCCACCAACTTGATCGCCGTCGGGTTTGCCTTCCTTCGAACTTGTGCACCAAGGCCAGCCCTTTGCATAAAGGCTTGGCTCATGAAGTTGCGAGACGCGCCGCTATCCAGCAAAGCGCTGCAGGACGCTTGCCCAACTTGGATGCGGACATACATGAGCGGTGCGTTGTCATCGTACCGCTGATTGCGAAACTCGCGGGCCACCTTGGTATCATACGCAAGGATGTCCCCCACCGCGACTTCGTCATCCGTCGGCGAAGTTGGTGGTGCATAGAAAGGTAAGTACGTGTGGAGATGAGCGCATAGTGCTGGAGGCGGCCAATGGTCGGGACAGGAAGCCATGCGAAGTCCTCGGACGTGAGCGGGTCCAATACCTCTATGTTGAACTCGCGCGCCGAATCCCGTGAAGAAACACTTGAAGACGATAAGTCGCCGCTGCCAGATGGAGAAGATGCGGCACACACATCTGGTCCTTGAGCTTGAGTACCCAGCGTAGGAACGAGTCGGGCAGCATAGTCCTCAAAAGAAAATAGAAGAGGAGGACTATCGACTTCCGCATGCGCCTTGGAATGAAGGTCGGTCACTCGCGAAGAGATCGGTTCCGGAGGCGTCGAGAGTGTCGTCGAGTCACTCTCGGCAGTGCTCAGTTTCCCTGTTTGCCCTTGCCTTTCAATGGGCAGGCCAGTGTCTCATGGAGATCGTTGTTGCACCATAGGCAATAGTGGAATCTCGTGCGCGCCTTGAATGCTTGCTCGGAGATGCCGTATTGGGACCATGGGGCTGAAGATGCTGCGTCGGGCCCAGGGCTAGATGCGGTGTTTCTCTTCGTCTTGCCTCGTCCTCGGCCTTTGCCGGGGCGGCCACCTTCCCAAGCGGCTGCGAGTCTGTCCCCTTCATTGGCAGACACGACCTCGCTAGATTGGTCAAACGGCGTTGCTGCCACGACCACGGCCACTCTTGGCCGATTCTGGTCTCTGCTCGGGCCTGGCGCTGACGAACGCAGGTTCTTAGCCTCCTTGTTCGTGATGATAATCTGTGCGGCCTTGTCAAAGAGTTACGCCGTTGTCGTCAAGATGTCCTCGACGTGAGTCAGGGCATTGCTTAATGTCGAACATGACCTCGAGATGAAGTAGTGGCGGATGACTTTGAAGCCCGTCTGGATGTCTAGGACTGATGTCAAGCGTTGGTACTCGGCAATCTAGTCGACACTCGGCAGCGTGCCTTGTTCGAAGACCATAAGCTTGTCCATTGCTTTGATCTCCGGCGGCTCTACCCGGAACCGCTTGTGCCACGCCGCCTTCAGATCATCCCAGCTGATCTTGGTGTGCAAGTCGGCAGCTACCACTCCATACTTGGACAAGAGATTGTCCAACCATGCCTAACACGCGCCCCCCAACCGGGAGTATAAGTACGCGTGGTGCTTGTGTTCTTTGACGTAGTGTAGCTGCAGCGTGAGCTCGAACCTGCGGAACCATGAAATTGGATCTGTTTTAGTCGAGTCGCAGAAGATCTCCTGCCCGTCAAACTTTGGAGCTGTCTCGCGCGGTTCCGAACTCGAGTGGTTGGCGGCAGTGCAGATCCACTGTTCCAACTGTTGCGTTGCGGTCTGTTGTAATTGCATGCCATCCTTGAGGGAGCCGACGTCCATCTCCAATGCCTCGAGGCGATCGGAGGTGTTGGAAGAGCTTGCATCGAGGGCGGCGACAGGTTGCTGTTGCAGCTGCCGGAGGCGGCCGTGGACTTGAGTCAGCGTGTCGTCGAGGCTATGGATGTCCTTCTGCTGTGTAATGCATGTTGCCAGGAGGTCTGTGAGATGCGAGAGGAGTAGAGCAATCTTATTTTCCCTATCCTCCATCTTGCCATTCTCGGCCTCGGTCCGCCATTCCACTGCCATTGTGAGCAAGGTCTGCTCTCCGTTAAATATCTTCTCACGACGTTGAATTCTTTCTTCATCGGCAGCCTTTGCTGCTGCCTCGTCATGCTGGCGCTGTTGTTCAATTGCCAGCAGACGTGCCTGCTCGGCGTCCTCTGCCTTCTTCTTCACTGTTGTTGCTGCGTCATCTGCCCGTCCATTTGTTTCGGTACTCCAGGCGAGCATCCGGGCCTGATAGGCCTCGTCTGCTTCTCCGGATCTCTGGTCCATGACGGCTGTATGTGAACGCAACAGCATAGACCAGGTTAGGGCCTGCTGTATTCCCTGCTGCTGACGTGGCGTTGCTGTCGGCTGACGAGGCCTGCTGACGTGGCCTGCTGACGTAGTCTGCTGACGTGGTTTGCTGACGTAGTCTGCTGACGTGGCCTGCTGACGTGGCCTGCTGACGTGGCAACTCACCAATGGTGTCACAAGGGGTACCCGGAGACAGGTAGAGAAGGTAAGACTAGAGGGGGCAACAACATAGGTGGGGAGGGGTGGGTGGGATAATCGCCCAGATAACGCTCAGATAAGGAGCCACTAATCAAAAAAGAAAAGTTTGAACTTTGCAAAAAAAAATTCGAGAAAAATAAAAATCTCGAGTTTTGCAAGTTCAGTAGGTCTCCCAACCTTCCTTGAAGTGCAAAACTATCAATGAGAAAAAAATTTCGAACTTCAGACTGCAAATGATTTATAGAACTGACTAACAGAATCCTAGAACTGCGAAAAAAATTCTGAAAAGAAATCAAATATTCGGACTTACTCGGATGAGAGTATTCACAGTTTGGGAAATAATACCTGCAGGAGGGATTTCCCGTACCATTTTCAGAAAAACGAAATTTCGAAAAAAGAATATTCCGAATTTCCAAGTAACGGGAAATGCAACAGGAAATCGAAATTTTCGAAAAGAAGGATATTCCGGATTTTCAACAAAGAAATTTTGAATTAAAAAAAAAAAGAAGGAAATTTCAGATGTTGCGCTATTGCGATTTTCCACAACAGAAATAGCGAGAAAACAAAATCCAAGAAAAGAAAAAAACAATTCGATTTTCGGCAGTAAGGTCAAAATCGTGATTTTGGGGGCTAACTAGTGTGTTCTAATCAATCGATAAAGACTAATCAGCTACCTAGTCCCCGCACACGTGTCAGATCAGGTTGTCCTGATTCACGTGCGGCGTTCTGATACCAAGTGTTACATGCCCAGATGCGCGATGTACATAATAATGTGAGGATTGAGCCCTCAAAGGGGCCTTGCCGTGATGTGCATGTTCCGGGCTAAGGCCCCCACCAAGCCTCGTGCCCGCCCTAAGAGAAGGCGGGCCAACAAATCAATGAGAGCCCTTTGTTCAAACATTTCTCGAAGTGGGGTCCATACATTTGCCGCACGCCAGTTGGTTGGAGTGCACCGAGTATCGGATCTCTGCAAATGCAGAAATCCCAGGGCCTCAGAATTGGTTAGGCCCTGGGCACATAAACGTGAGGCCGACAATGCATGCTGGATATAGAGGCCGAAAATGCCAATGGGAAACCGGTCCACTACCTGAATCTGGACGCAGGCCTTGATGAAAGAGGCGCAACTGCATCTCCTGGGCCCCAACCGCATTGGGCCTGGGTATAGGTACTGGGGCCCAGGCGCAGGCTCAAGGGAGGCCGCCCACACGCAACACTGGCATATAGGCAGAGAGGGCGAGTGGGCAGGGATCTTGGCCATTGCGAGCAAGGCCGGCACGCTGCTGCATTGNGAGGCCGCCCACACGCAACACTGGCATATAGGCAGAGAGGGCGAGTGGGCAGGGATCTTGGCCATTGCGAGCAAGGCCGGCACGCTGCTGCATTGCGAGTGTGCTGCACTACGCTAGGCTGAGTGAGGGCAGGCTGGCGCTAAGCGGTAGAGCGCAGCCTGGGCGCAGGGCGCTGGCGGCCATAGTCGGGCTGCCTGTGGTCGCAGAGAAGGTGAAGGGCGAAGGTGGTTCTTCAGAGGTGAGGGGCGCTGTGTGGGATAACAAGGGAGAGTGAGGGTGAAGAGAAAGACGTACCTGGTGGAGAGGAGGTCGGCATTGGTGTTGACGTCATCACTCGCTGGTCGTCAAGTTGTCTGGTTGCTTCCATGCTGTAGTTGTAGTGATAGGCTGTAGAGTAGGTAGGGCGCCTGGCGCCATTCAAGAGAGAGAGCTACATTGGGTTATGCTGTTGGTGTTGCCCGATTGGGCTTGGACATTGACTCACGATTCTTCTGTATCGTTCTCAAATGGATGGTTACTCGGTTCCATTGTGCTATCTGCTCTTGCTATGACTACTTGGACTTCAGTGTGATTTTGCAATGTGGATTTCTGTGCTTCGTCCATACTCATGTTCCTTGCATTTTGGTATCAGAGCTGGTTCGATTCGCCACTTACCTTGGTGCGCTGGCGTTATACAGACTTGGTGCGTTGACGATGCTTCTTCGCAGTTGGTCCTTGTGACGTGAGGCCATATTAGGCGCATGACCTGGGTAGAGAGGTGTGCACTGGAAGGCTATACGGCATGGGATGTCGTGGTTACTGCGGAATGTATGGATTGGTGATGAGAGCATGCTGATGTGGCATTTAGTTGAGGTGGCACTGCATTGCGTTGTGGGTGGTACCGAGGCTACGACCGGTCATCAAATGCGCACTCTGCTCAATTGGTGAGAAATCTGTGGTTGGGGGCAGCTATCTCTAGGTACGTTGTTCACTTACCTTATCTACTCTCTCAATCTCTTCTTACCACGAGGAAGTGAGTCCAACTTGAGAGTCCTCTCTTTTGGTGAGGTGTCGTGTGCGCACTACCTTGAGAGACGACAATCTTCCCGGTGAAGCATCTGGAAGGAGAAAGGGCGGTGCCTCTGAAGGGCCCTGGTCGAAGCACATGGGTCACGGTCATCATGCCAACCCAATGGGATTATTACACGCATGAGATGGCTGCTTTGTCCATGAGGGCACTTTGCTGCGCTGATAGAGGGGTGCACGGACTGAACAGGCTTATGCAGACGCTCCCAGACCGTCTATAAACATTTCTGGATGCGGTTCCGATCTGATTCTGGCTGTGATCGTCGTCCTGATTGCGACGTTAAATAATTCCTGAGCGACCTTGGGGGCAGTCCTTAAATAGGCCTCTTGATCAGCCAGATCATTCGGACGTACGGCTCGTTGCACGCGAGGATAAAGAATGGGCAAGCCTGGTCATAAGCATGCACCTGGGGCACAGGGGTGGGCCAACATTGCACACCTATGACACTCTTGATGCTCATCGGTATGTTGGATTGAGGGGAGGGTAGATTCTAATTGGTGCTCAACTGCAAACACAACTATATCCTCTGTTCATACATCTGCAACATAGTTTAGTTTTATTGTTGATTAGTTGGTTGACAGACTGCTAACACCTAACACACAGTTTAGTTTAGGACTGTTGTATACTACCCTAGCCACTTCTATGCAAAACTTATGTAAGTGAACTGATCATGATACAACTAAATTATGTTGACAGTCTTTAGTGAATGTTGTAGGCTGCCACTTGATTGGTCAAGTAGGGGATCTGCCGGACACATTTATTTTTAGAAAATTAGGTGTCGGTCAGACACATGCTGTGGTAGGACTCTAGCAGGGAGTTGTAGTGCAGATAGTGTTTGCCTAACTGATGAGCGGGTTAGACACCGATGAGGGTTGAGTTGACGATGCGAGACTGACACGTTCAAGATCACTTAGGGTCCCGCACGTGTTTCAGACCTTACAACCGGGAGACGAAAGACGGCTTCGTGCCGAAAATAGAGCCTGTGCTCTCGCAGCAGCAAGGGAAACAGCACTAGCTGCAAGTCAGGCGTTGGCAGCAGCAAACGCAACAGCTAGAGAACAGGCAGCAGCAGCCAGAGCAGCAGCAATGGCTAACGGCGCAGCCTCTGCTGCGTCCTCGTCTGGGACCCAGTTGGGAATGCCCCCTGGGCCCACGGGTACTTTCGGGGCAGTAAGTTCTAGTCAGTCCACAAGTCAAATGGCGGGCTCGCAGTTAAGCCCGTTGATCCCACGCGGCAAGGAGCTCCTAGAGCTCCAGCAAGTCGAAAGGATCCGTGCTCGGTTAGAGAGGGAATTGAAACAAGCTACCGACAAAGAAAAAGAGATCAAAAATAGAACAGCCAGGCTTGATACGTTAGAGGCAGACAAAGCTGCATTAGAGGGTTTGGATGAGTCAACCATGTCTGATCAAATGAAAGTGTTGAAGAATAGCGTACTGTCGCTGCATGCGCATGTGGACAGCAGACTCGACTTCATGCATAACTCTTTGGACCAGATCTTGGACCTTTTGCAAAGGCCACGACTAAGGCCAACAGCACAGTCGCCGTTACCGTTAACGACGATGTCAGGCCCCTTTCCAGTACAAGCTGGCACACAGCCAAGAGGTACGTCTGCAGCAGCTGCACAGACTGTTGCTTCTTCTTCTTCTGGGTCAGCGGTGATAGCTACACCATCACCGCAACAACCTGTTCCTATACAAGGACAGCAGCAAGGTCAATGGTACCCTAAGACCCCTATGAAGCCGCCCCTTGCCTTCTCCGGAGAGAAGAAGGACGAGGAACTCAACACATGGTTGAGAACGGTTCCAGTGTGGGTAAGGGCAAAGAGGACTATGCAGGAGGAGGAGGTGATTACTGTTGCATCTTACCTTGAGGGTAAGGCAGCCAAATGGCTGGATGGATTAGTAGCAAAGGCCGGGTACGGACGACGCATGGCGGACTGGGCTAAGAGCCTAACGTTAAAAGAGTTCTTAGACATGGTAGAAGCTCGCTGGCATAATCCACAGCAGGCACAAATTGCCACTGATGCGATGCTCAGACTAGACCAACAAAAGTACAAGTCAGTCAGAGAGCTAACGTCTACCGTAGAGAGCCTCATCGTCGTTCCCGGCATACGCTATGATGACCAGGTCTTATTGACCATGTTTGTGAGATGTCTTCCAGAGAATCTCAGAAATTTGCTGGCCAGCGAGGCTCGCCTCGAGTATCATTCCTTTGAGACCTTCTCTAGAAAGGCCTTAGATTTAGAGGCTACTCTAGGAAGTGCTCAGCCTACTCCAGTAGACGGGAGGAAGAAGAAGAGTCTACAGGAGTGGAAGAAGAAGGGGAGTTGATTGATGATGGTTGAGTCTGATGGGACCCAAACTGAGATCGAGGAGCTTTCAGACCTGTTGGACAGTATAGAGTACGACGGCGAGGAGACCGTTGAGGGTAGCACCCTCGCCGCAGTTGTAAAGACTAAGGTAGGTGGCCGAGGAAAGGGCCATCAAAAGAGTCAAGGGCAGGCCGCCTCGAACCAGACCAAAGTTGCTGATTGGGTCAAGGCAGGCCTTGATCAAGAAGTGTGGCGGGACTGTAGAGTGCGTGGTGCTTGCATCAATTGTGGTGCTTACGGACACACCCAATACAACTGCAAAAACGCAAAGGTCACGCAGAAGATACCCCCTAAGGGAGGGGTACCTTCTTCCCAGGCTTCTAGCTCAGGAAACATGTGAGGCCGGTGGAAGTTTTAGCTGCTTCTACTCATGGTGAAGTGGGCCAGATACCCTCCCCACTTCATGAGAAGTCCATAGCGAATGACTCTTTAGTCACCCTGCAGACTCATCCTGACCAAACTATGCTCTGTACGTTGGATGTGTCTAATGCCTTAGAAGATTTAGAAAGTGAGTGGTCAAGCAAGGACCCTCGCGAATCTTGGGTGGCACTAGGAAGGGTTCCTAGAGGGGAACATTTCGTTGTGGAAGTTGTTGTAGGAGACCGCAAATGTGGTGCCTTCATAGACATCGGCTCCACACGGAATTACATAAGTCGCGACTGTTTGGAAAGGCTGCACCTAAAGGACCGGGTACAACACCGTAGTATAGACCAGTAGCATCTACTTTGGCCAATAAGGACGCATGGTAGTCACAGACTATGTCAAGGATGTAGTCTGTACCTTCTCCTATGGAGGAGGGGAACTTGATCATAAGATTTTGTTCCTTGTTAGCGATGACTTACCATTTGACATGTTGTTAGGAATGTACCACCTTAAGGTTGCCAAGCCCTAGTTTGATTGGGACAAGAAGGTGCTAAAGCATAAGTTGCCTGATGGAAGTACAGTGACACTGACTAAGTTCAAAGCCAGTAGTATAATCAATACCTATGGCTGCTTATGTGCATCAGCGTTCTATAATTACTATTAACAGAACCAAGAGGAGGGTATGTACCTGGTATATGTTTCTGAGAAAGGGGAGGCCGTTAAAACACCCCCAGAGATAGAACACGTCGTTGCTAAGTTCCCTGATCTGTTCAAAGAGCCCACAGGAGTCGTAGAGAGGGAGATTGTCCATGCCATAGAAATCATTCCAGGCAGTAAAACCCCAAAGGGAAGGACCTATAGGATTGCTCCGGCCGAGTTGGACGAACATCGGCGACAACTGAAAGAGCTAATAGAAAAGGGATGAATTCGGCCGATTACTTCCCCCTTCGGATCTCCAGTGCTATTTGTACCGAAGAAGGGGGGTACATTGAGGATGTGCATTGATTACAGAGTCCTCAATGCCATCACTGTGAAAAACGCAGAGCCTCTACCTCGCATAGACGACTGGATAGGGTGCAGGGATGTAAGTACTATAGCAAGATAGACTTAAAGTCCGGCTACCATCAGATCGCAATAAGACCTGAGGATCAGCACAAGACTGCTTTTCAGACCAGGTACGGTCTGTATGAGTTTGTAGTGATGCCCTTTGGTGTTACATGCTGAGCCTGACACACGGGCCCATTTTTGGGCCCGACGGTTGTTGAGGGCCCCTAGGCCGCGCGCCTGTTCCAAGATCGCGACCTGGAGGCCCACGGCCATTGGACAAGCCGTAGGTACAGATTTGAGGCACCAGTCATTTATTTATTTATTCCTTTACTTATGTGTGTTGTTGTTTGTCTGTTCTATTTTTGTTTGTTTCAGGTGACGTTTTGGACTTGCAGTTCGTCCGAACAGATCTACGATCTGTTCGGACCAAGGCCACGTTTTTGGCCTCCTCCATTCGTAGCCAGGCCCTTTTAGGCCAGGTTCGCGTTGTCTGGTAGCAGACACCCCCTGTTGTATCAGCAGGGA
>BFEA01000022.1:514421-524492 GCA_003427395.1 Chara braunii
TCTCTCTCTCTCTCTCTCTCTCTCTCTCTCTCACACACACACACACACACACACACACACACACACACACACACACACACAAAGGGGGTCCGAAATCCCCCTACAGGTGACTGCGCTGGGGGGCCCCGGCCCTCAACTGGGTGCCCTGCCCGGCCAGGCCGCCCGGGACCTCCCCCAGGGCCCCTGCCGGTCACCCGGGCGGCCCGGATCCCCACTCAGAATTTTTTTTCTTTTCTTGGACGTTGTTTTTTCGCTATTTCTGTTGTGGAAAATCGCAATAGCGCAACATCTGAAATTTCCGTTTTCATTTTTCTTCTGAAAATTCGAAATTTCATTGTTGAAAATCCGGAATATCTGTTTTTTCGAAAATTTCGATTTCCTGTTGCAATTTCCCGTTACTTGGACGTTCAGAATTTTTTTTTTTCCGAAATTCGTTTTTTTCAAAACGGTACGGGAAATCCTTCTTGCAGTTATCATTTTCCAAACTGCACGTACTCTCACCTGAGTAATTCCGAATATTTGCTGTATTTTATTTTTTCGGAATTCTCATCGGTCAATCATTTGCAGTCTGAAATGCAAGGAACCTGACTGTTCACAGCTTGCTGGAGTGTATCACTTCGCATGCATAGATGTCAACACACCATACTTGCAACCGCACAGTGCACCGCACGCGTCCGGTGCGCTGTACGGGGTCCAGTCCGGGACCTCCCCAACCTCTGTACAGGCCCGTACCCGTACCGTACAGGACCGCACGGGGCCGCGCGCTGTCGGGTGCAGCCATATCCCGTCCGGAATCTTTTTGTTTTCTTTTTCATAATCACTGCAAGGTGGGTGCAGCAATCACCTTTCCTCTATCCCTACCCACACTCGACACACTAGGAAGACTGCTGCCGCCGTCAGTCGCCCTTGCCACATGGATCAGCACCTGACCCCGCCTTCACGGACCCCATTTTCATGGCCATGCCGCTTTATCAAAGCGGAACTATACACGCGGCTCGTCATCGTGATCTGCACACAAAACCGCAGAAGAGTAGTCACGAACTCAGCCGTGTCCTGCGTCCACTCCGAAACGCATATCCCCCACTCCCTTCCCTCTCCCCATGAAACCCCATAAAATCAGCCTTATTCCACCCCCTCATAGCCCCCTACCCGCCCCCCAAAACCCCACGAAAATAGCACTTCACTGCTTTTGCAAAACATAAACGGGAAAAAAAAGCGATTAATTGCCTATCAGAAACGGAAACAATTAGCCATTGTAAGCTTCTGATTTTAATTGGCTTTGTGTGATTTTGTCTGCCTCTTGGCCCAGTAGATTGTGCCATCTTATTTTAATGGGGAATCAAGATACAAGAAACAATCCCTTCGAGAGCCTTCCAATTCTCCCACATGCAACAAGACTCACAAACCAAGGCCACCTTCCTCTCCTTCCATTGCTCCACGACTGCCGCCAGAATGCCGACTATCTTGAACAGCGACGTTGAGTCGGTAGTCTTGGACTATTTCTTACTCAGGAAGATAAGAGTCCTCGGCTCATGGCCCAAATCAATCTTCAGACCGGACACAGCAATCCACAACTTAGAGTTTGACCCAGCGGAATGGGCATGGATACCCGACAAGACTAAAAATATCAAATCCAAAATCCCAATTCACGATTATACAGTTAAACTAGGGTACAGACTATCACTGAAAACTAAGGACCTTGACCCTATCATTAAAATAAGATGGCACAATCTACTGGGCCAAGAGGCAGACAAAATCACACGGATCTGGTGGAAAAAGTTCAAACTCATCAGGCCAATTAAAATCAGAAGCTTACAATGGCTAATCACCTATGCAGCATTACCAGTGAACCAATGGCTACACAAGAGGCGTAAGAATTCAGATCCTAACAGCTCAGAATTATGCATGGTCTGCAATAATGGGACAATAGAGGACATGATTCATTGCCTAATACATTGTAGGGAGGCGACAGACTACTGGGCAAGAGCATCGACACTCTGGGACTCCCTTTTCACAACTCCCTTCCCCGAACATCCCATCCAACTTCTCCTCTTGACTAATATGCCTCGACAGTTTCAGAAGGCAGAAAAAATTTGGTTTGGTCTCATCAGAAAGACCACACTATGGGTCATATGGAAGGAAAGATGCAGCAGAACGATTGAAGGACTGTCCAACCCACGCGAAAAGGTGTGGATAGAGACAAAAGTGATGATACAAGCCGAAATCCTTTGCAGATGGAGGAAGACCAAGCAGGCATGGACGGAGGACGAGGAACAACGAAGGAAGGAGAGATCGACCTTCAGCAAAAACTGGTTGATAAACAGCAAGATTGCAGAGCTACGTGAAGACCATATTCACTGGAAAGATTGGCACAATTCAACCCCAGGAAGGATTCACCAACAAGAGATAACTGCTGAGAGACAAGACGTTCCACGATTAGACATCTAAGAGGAGTGGACAAGACGGGAGTAAGGGTGTCATAGAGCATGACAGTAGTTGAAGGTCTAGGGATTAAGGGTTTACGGGATCCTCACGGACGGGAAAATCCTTCCGGCCGGCCTGCCTCAACCTGGGAAGTTCTATCATCAGACGAGGGTTTAGGGTTCAGGGTTTTTGAGGAAGGGGCTTTAGGAACAAATTAGAGATGGGATCAGATAAACTGAGGACCTACAGGGGAGGAGGAGAAAGAAGAAGGGAGAAGGAAGAAGGGAGAAGGAAGAAGGGAGAAGGAAGAAGGGAGAAGGAGGGGAGAGAAACAAAACAGGAGAAGAGGAAGTGGCCAGGTAGGAGAGGTATAAAAGGAGGAAAGGTAAGATGGGACAGAGGGTATCGTGGATCACGGGGAGTACAAAGGCTAGCTTGGACAAATGAGAGAACTCTTTCTAGGTGGCAGTGATTTATCTGACAGATCTGGTTATCTGATCTGAGAGGAAAGAGTAAGGCACGGCAAGCTGACAGTCAATCCTCCATCAAGGTGGAGCAATCAATGCTGATCAGGGATCCTTCGGCCAGACAGAAGGAAGCGGGGGTGGTTTATGTTTATTGTAATGTCTATTCTGACTTGCTGGTGGAATAGGAACCGGACTGTTGCTCCCCAGAATGGAAAGGAGCCAGGACCATAAGGCCCTGTTTAAAAAAAAAAAAAAACGAAAACAACTGCTTTTCCAAATGTCCATGGAAAAAGAAGTGACGACGACAACGTGACAAGGAGGAGGAAATACAATCGGAGTTCGATTTGCAAAGTTCCATTCAAAAAAAAGAAACAAAGTGACGAGGGGGTGACAAGGAGAGGATGAGATGGAGGCGGAACATGAGGAGACGGAGAAGGAGGATACGAAGGAGGAGGTGAGGAGGAGAAATGGACGAGGACAAGGACGACGACGACGTGATAAGTAGGACGAAATACCATCGCAGTTCGAACTTAGAAGTTTCCAGTAAAAACAAAGAAAAAAGTGACGAAACCGTGATGAGGAGGATGAGAAGTGGAGGAGGAGATGGAGAGATGGAGGTGGAAAGATGGACGAGGAGGGATGGAGGAGGAGGACAAGGAGATATGGAGAAGGAGGAGGAGGACGACGACGAGGAGGAGATACCATCGCAGTTCGAACTTCGAAGTGTCCATAAAAAAAATAAAATGATGAGGCCGTGACAAGGAGGATGAGAGGTGGAGGAGGGGAGATGGAGAGATGGAGGAGGAGAGATGGAGAGATGGACGAGGAGGGATGGAGGAGAAGGACGAGGAGACATGGAGGAGGACGACGACGAGGAAATACCATCACAGTTCGTACTTCAAAGTTTCCATTAAAAAAAAAAAAAAAAGTGACGAGGCGATGACAAGGAGGATGAGAGGTGGAGGAGGAGAAACGGAGAGATGGAGGAGGAAAGATGGACGAGGAGGGATGGACGAGGAGGGATGGAGGAGAAGGACGAGGAGACAGGAGGAGGACAAGGAGATACCATCAGAGGACGACGAGATGCCATCACAGTTCAAATTTCAAAGTTTCAATTAAAAAAAGAAAAAAGAAAAAGTGACGAGGCCGTGGCAAGGAGGATGAGAGGTGGAAGAGTAGAGATGGAGAGATGGCAGAGAAGAGATGGAGAGATGGAGGAGGAAAGATGGACGAGGAGGGACGGAGGAGGAGGACGAGGAAAGACATACGACTAAGGGTAGAGGAGGTGGTACCAACACAAATCGAAGTTCACACAAGAAAAGGTGACGAGACCTTGACAAGGAGGCCGAGGAGGACAGGAAGAGGAGGAGAAGGAAAGATACACAAGGAGAGGAGGCTGATGAGAGGTGAAGGAGGAAGTGACGAAGAGGAGGAAGTGACAAAGAGGAGGAAGTGACGACGAGGAGGCGGAGAAGACGAGGAGATACTCCGAGATACTATCAAAGCTCTGAGTACAAGATCCGATACTACGAGAAAAAAAAGGAAAGGACAATACCGAGATGAGGAGGAGAAGGAAGAGGAGGAGGAGGAGGAGGAGGAGGAAGGGGAAGATGTGGAGGAGGAGGAGGAGGAGGTTGGGGAGGAGGTGAGTTCGAGGGAGGGCAGGAGGGCAGGTGAAGACTCACCTTCGAGGAGGGTTGAAGTCGGCGATGGTCTCTCCAGAGCTCAGCCTCGGTGATGATGCAAATGCAGGGGGCGGCACTGCTCGTAGCGGGCGACTGACGGCGCTGCTTCCCGAAGTGGACTGGAGGCGGCTGCAACGAGTAAACGGCCCGCCGAAACCCTGCCAGTATCTACCTGCGAAAACTATGAAAAAGGTACCCCCCCACCCAAAATCAAATTCGAAATTGTTTCAGGCCGCGCTTAAGCGCGACCCGCTAAAAATTGTTTCGGGCCCCAAATCCATTTTTGCTGGGGGGCCGAACCAGCGATGAATCGACATCCCGGCTTTTTTGTTTTTTTGAGTTTTGGCCTGGTTCGAGATGAGATGAGAACCAGATAGCGCAGCTCATATTATCAAAATTACTTTTTACAAAGAGTATCTCGAGTTCAAGAGTTCAGCGCCAACAGTTTACAAGCCTCCCTCGTTCAATCACCAATACAGGGCCTGGCTCAGCCAGCGTCTACCCTCAGATGACAAGTATGGCGCCAACAGGTAAGTATCCACCATATCCAACTTCACAACCTGTCTTCTCTCTCTCTCTTTCTCCCTGGTTCCCTCGTCTCACCATTCATGCACACTCCCTACCTACGAGAATCTACTCTGAATGCTACTTGCTGATGCCTACTACTAACCCCTCTACTTCTACTAACAAAGCTGGCGCAGCTATGGCTGCTTCTGCCAGTCAGCGCCCAACCTCTTCTTCTCCTGCTTGCGCAGCTTCCAGCCAGCGCATTCTCCCTGCATGCTAGCGCAAAAGTGTCTCAGCACTTCCACGCATCTATGCCAGTGGAGATCTGTCGTGTAGGGAGGCTGGCCTGGTCTCTTATAGTGCTGGCCTCCCTTCGTGAGGTCTGAATCAGTCTTCCTTGGGTCTGTCTCCAGTCCCAAGCCACTGTGGAGTGTGTCCCAGTACCTTACCCTCAGGGTCTGCTGCTGCTGCAGCCTTCAGGCCTGAATTTCGGACTTCCAGACTGCATCTAGACTCCCTCTTTGACTTGGATGTGGACTGGGACCTTATCTCTTTGACTTCTTTATGAACAGAGACATCTATTGCACGAACAGACACATTTACTGCACGAACAAACATGACTTGCACAGCCCCCTGGACGAACAGGTATGACTCCCACAATTGAATGCTGCAACTGTTCGTCCTGGGGCACAACTGTGACCTTTGACATGACTTCTCACTTAGTTAGGATGTGACTTTTGACCCAGAGAACATGTCTTTTGATCTGCTTTTCACGAATTGAGCTCTGGCCGAGTGGGCCCCATTACGCTGCCTTCGTCATTCAGGGTCTAAACGGGTAAAGGCCCCTTTTAGAAAGCTCGAAATTTTTCTCATTGAGAACTTTGCACTTTACGGGAGGTTGGGAGACCTACTGAACTTGCAAAACTCGGGATTTTTTATTTTTCTCCTTTTTTTTTTTCTTTTTTTTTATTATTATTAGTGGCTCCTTATCTGGGCGATTTTTCCCACCCACCCCTCCACACCCCTGCTGTTGCCCCCTCTGGTCTTACCTTCTCTATCTATGGGTACCCCCTGCGGCGACATTGGTGAGTTGCCACGTCAGCAGGCCATGTCAGCAGGCCACGTCAGCAGGACACATCAGCAGACCACGTCAGCAGGCCACATCAGCTGACAGCAGTGCCACGTCAGCAGCAGGGAGTACCACGTCAGCAGGCCCCCGGCCTGGCCTATGCTTTTGCGCTCACAAACAGCCGTCATGGACCAGAAGTCCGGGGAAACGGACGAGGCCTATCAGGCCCGGATGCTGCTTCTGATTACCGAAGCTAAGCAACGGTCGGATGCAGCAGCAGCCGCAGCAAAGAAGAAGGGAGAGGACGCCGAGAAGGCACGTCTGCTAGCAATTGAACAGCAGCACCAGCACGACGAGGCAGCAACAAAGGCTGCCAATGAAGAACGAGTTCAACGTCGCGAGAAGATATTCAGCGGAGAGCAAGCTTTGCTCACAATGGTAGCGGATTGGCGGGCCGAGGCCGAGAATGGCAAGATGGAAGAGAGTGAAAACAAGATCGCTCTACTCTCCCATCTCACGGACCTCCTGGCAACATGCATTACACAGCAGGAGGACATCCACCGCCTCGACGACGCGCTGACTCAAGTCCCCAGCCGCCTCCGGCAGCTGGAGCAGCGACTCGTCGCCGCCCCCGATTCCAGCTCTTCCAACACCTTCGATCGCCTCGAGGCATTGGAGATGGACGTTGGCTCCCTCAAGGACGGCGTGCAGTTGTAATGAACCCTGCAGATTCTCAGTGGACTGTACATTAGGCTGAGGACGCAGCTTGGGGCTGGCCTCAGTCGGGTCCTAGGTTAGGTCAGATTCGTAATTTTGTTTGGCTGAGGACTAACCGGGAGAAATATGGGCCTAGTACTAACTCGAATTTCCTACAGCTACCCTAACTGGGAATATCAGACCCAGGCTACCCCTAGGACAGACAGGCCTAATGGGCCTACGCTGATAGACGGTCCTATAGCCTATAGCCGGGTAGGGAGAGGCCCTAGAGGCCGAGACAGAAACAGTACTGGTCAGTCAGTCAGTCCGGTCTAGGCTAGTAGTAGAGTATAGATAGGATGGGGACATCGGTCCTGGGCTTTTGGTAGTTGACACTTCGTGGTGGAAGTTGCTGTGCACACGGTATCAGGTCGTGGTTATTGATTCCGGTGTCGGAGACGGCGGACATAGCCAGACCTTCGGAGCGCTGACCAGACTGGGGTCAACGCTGTCCGCTATGACTCTCTGGGAGTCATAGCGGTCTGGGCTATCAGAGGTCTGATGCGTTGGAGCACGTGGTGCACTGTTGACCCTCCTCAGGAGTAGGGTCCCAGTGGCGATGCAGCCATGGCTGCATCTTCTCAAAGATATCATCGTTTGGACTTCATCTTCATCGGGGACTGTTAGCGTTGAGCTTCTTCTTCATCATCTGGGTGGCAATTGGCTCTAGGAGCCTGTTTCACTTTGGCGCAGGCCACTGAGTTAGATGTCAAGGTGGGGCTGGGTGTTATCTGGGGTTTCGGTGCTATTGTTAGCTGTTCAAGGTGGTGGGGTTGAGGCGCTATCCCTCAGAGGGTAGCGCAACAGGATCCTGGGGTTATTCAATGGAAACGATGCTCTGAGTTTAATAAACAGTTGTAATACTGTGTTTGAGTTGTCATCTCTTCATTGATTTCTGACTGTGATCACTCGGTTGTCTTCTATGAATGATTGATGGGATTACTGTGGAGAGAATTCACTGAAAGGTGTATTCTGTCACTTCGCTTCTTTGAGTCTTCCGCTGCGTTTCCTTTTTCGGGCGGTGTGACCCTCCACTACCTCGCCCCTTCCTTATGTGCATGTATGGGCGTGTACAGGAGTTCCTGTGCGTGAGTGTTGATAAAAATTCAACAGACAATCATGTTCATAACAGTTGGTATCAGAGTTGATCGAACCCAGACAGTGGCGAGATGATGGATTGGGGCAGCCATCACTACCTGAGAGCTTCTGACGTCAGGTTTCATGTGAAATCGTATCTTTAGGATTGCGCTCAGTAGGGTGTTGGTGAAGAGTGTGTGGCGGTTGGTATGACACAAAGATTGTTGGCGATTCAATGCTCAGTGGCCTGGGAGGCACAGAGGGGCTATTTTTAGCCCAGGCGTTGACTCTGCTGGTGGCAAGATACCTGGGGGTATGTCGAGTTTCAGATTATGGGCAAGATACAGTGAATCTGATTAGTGGAGGTTAATCGCCATACCAAGAACTACAATATCACCAAGTTTCAGGAGATATTTGGAACGTGGGAGCACCAGGAACAGTGAATTGAAGAAACTGGCGAGATGGAAGCCATAGCCAGTTCAGTTTCTTCTTCCAGTGTTTTGACCTGAAGTAAGTGTGTTCCTTACTCAAGTCCCTGTGGTAAGTATGATAGTTGTAATTCGACTGGGGATATCGAAATTGTATGTCTGTAGACAGTAAAAGTTGAAATTCGCACTGCCTGACAGCCATAGCTATTTCCCCTACCTATCTACGTTGACTTCTACTGACTCTGTTTGACCTCCTCTCTGTCTCAAATTGCATCTCTAACTGTGTTACAGTATTGCAATTCAGTACACACTGTGAATTGAGTAGTTGAGGGTCTGTATGTCAGGGAAAATGGAATGTTGAGTACTTCGCTGCCATAGCCAGTGCTTGGGGCAGCTAGGGTTAGTCATATCTTAGGTTCTGTCCGTCAGAATTTCAGTCTATCAGTCACCCTGAAATCGCAATTCAATATTGTGTCAGTGTCTGAAAGCGCTCTGCTAGATTTGATGTTTTGAGTCAGGTAATATCTGTACTTCGCCTCAGCCATAGTGGGGCATACAGGGTCCTACAATGTCATTGTCAGTAGTAGGAGTCTAAAAATAGCTTGATCAGTCATCCGCTGCATCTTGATTGACTATTGGGTTCTATTGATTGCTACTAACTCCCTGCGCTATTCCATCCTGCCGACTTACAGTCCAAGGTTGCATCTTGTCTAACTATCTGACAACGATTCAGGGGTTATTACACTCAGATGAGGGTTCTGGGCTGTGAATGAAAAATCGCAAGTTTGCTTTTATCTGGGAGTGCCCTAAGCCGACCCAGAACAGCCCTCAGCGGCCTACAGAGGCTGAGCGCTCTTCTGCCTAATTCACTACGTCTCTTCTCATCAGGTGGCAGTGATTACATCAGTGCGTGTGTGTAATCTTAATCTCTGCTGACCTTGTTTCTGCTTGTCTTTATTTATTTGACTGTGTGAGTGTTCAATTATGGTTGACGCTGCTGAGACAAAGATTGAGGGAGGAGAAACTTCTACTAACCCTCCTCAGGCTCCTCTCTCTCCTCTGGAGCAGAATCTGCTTGAGGCCGAGCAAGCTCGCCTCAAGGCAGAGGCCCAGATCCAGCGGTTGAAGAAGGAGATGGAGGAAGCTCAGGAGGCTAGTAGAAATGAAGAGAGGAGAAGACAGCTACGCTAGGATGTGGAGAAGATTGTCACGAGTGGTACATTCAGTCAGTACAGTAAGGATACTGCTGAATTGGTGCTCATGACAGACACCATCAACAGGTCCTACTTTTCTAACTGGGACCAGAGGATACTCGCCCTCGAGACCCAAGGTTCTGCCATAGACCGCAAGGTTGACAAGCTGGCAGCTAGCCTGGAGTCCCTGACGACAAGTGTGAACAGCATTCTGCAGCATCTGCAGCTACCTCTCCCTTCTCCCAAACCTCCTCAACCTTTCCCAACACCCTCTACACCATTTCACAGTCGACCATCTTCACCCGCTGGTTCCCATGTGTTCACTACCCCTGCCGCCTTTGGTACATCTTATCAGCGGCAGCCCAAGCTAACACCACCTCCCATGTATTCTGGGGAAGACCCCAAGGTGGACATTTCAGATTGGGTTACCGCCATGCAGGCATACCTGGGCAGCAGCCCAAGCTG
>BFEA01000022.1:524497-539757 GCA_003427395.1 Chara braunii
GGCATACCTGGGCAGCAGCCCAAGCTGACACCACCTCCCATGTATTCTGGGGAAGACCCCAAGGTGGACATTTCAGATTGGGTTACCGCCATGCAAGCATACCTGGGCAGCTTCGTATGTCCAGAGGTGACAAAGGTAGGGACTATTCTGGGTCGCCTGGAGAGGACTGCACTAAAATGGTGCACATACTCGGCAGCGAAACAGAATTTGCCCATGGACAAATGGGCACAGCAGCTGAAGGTGGAGGGGTTGCTGCAGGCCCTGCGAGACCGGTTTGCAGACAGGGAGCAGGCCCGAAAAGCAGCAGATAAGATAATGATGTTGGGCTCACGCAGATTTGAGGGTTCCCTGTCCAAGCTCTACAACATGTTTGAAAGCTTGACAGCTACTCCCGGTCTGGAGATGAGTGAGTCTGACCAGCTCACTCACTTCCTACGCGCAGCGCCTCCAGACTACTCCATTGTTTTGTATTCTCAGGGCCACAAGGACTGGAGGTCCTTTGACAAAGCGGCCCTGGACCTGGAGTCTCGGCTCAAGGTTCAGGAACCTTATGAAGGAAGGAGGAGACCCTCTTACAGGGGACAGCGCAGGAAGAAGGGTGCTCTATTGGCTGTTGATGCAGGTTCTGATTTTGATGCATCTCAGCGTGGCAGTCCTCCATCTGAGATTGTATCAGGATCAGCAGTTGAGCCAACTGTTCTTGCCCTGGCTGAGAACCTTGCTGCCATGTTCAAGGGGAAGTTCAATAAGGACAGCAGCAGCAAGAGCTCAGCCAGCCAGAAGGGGAAAGAGAAGGGACGTGCCACTTCCCCTCAGGCCCCGAGACCTAATCTACCACGAGACGTCCATTGGCCAGTCAACGTCATGGATCCTTCCACCCTTCTTTGGAGAGCGCTCAGGATCCAGGAGGGGCAGTGGCAGAAGAGGAAGGACCGTGAGGTTTGTTTTCGCTGCGAGAGGGACCACTTCCTGAAAGACTGTCCCCACATGCCTCGCAAACCTGGTTCTAGTTCAAAAAACTAGACCACCAGAGGGAAGTGGAGTTAGCAGCTCCGTCAACTTGTGCTGATTCAGATTCTGATGAGTCTGAATCTGCATCTACCCTCACCGACTCTGTTGGAGTTGCAGTGTCAGGATTTGTCTCTTATGAGGACCCTGGCCGGGATGAGTTGTGGAAGTAGGATGACCATCAGATCCTTGCTGATCTCTTCCTGTTGTAGCATGAATGGAGAGGGCACTAATCTGATCTCATCTTGCTTCAACCCTCTTCCCACGAGGTGGGCTAAGTTCCCTCAGCTAGGGGGAAGTGTAGCTGTCAGTATTTGCAGACGCAAATTCTGGCAAGACTCCGTGTCCGGATTAGGGTTGATAGCTAGTTAGCAGCCTTTCGGGCTAGGATTGTCACTGGGGTTGAGAGCATACTCCCCTATACTATTCTAGTGAATGACTGCTCTGTCCCCTTTTCGCGACGCCGAGGGCGAAAGCCGTTGTTCCAGGCTCTCAACATTCCAACCCCAACTCCTTATCTGTTGGGTAAGTTGAGTTGCAACATAGTTATTGTTGACAGCCTGGATGCTATATTATATGCTTCACCACGTCGAGGTTGCTGGATTTTTTGGCATTCTCAGACCGCAGCCTTTCGAACTAGGATTGTCATTGGGGTTGAGAGCGACTGACTCCCCTATACTATTCTAGTGCCCCTGATCACGTCCACTAGGGGTAGAACACCCGGGCAGACGACTATAGCCAGCAGTTCTAAGTTCCCCTTCTTTTGGTATCACAGTTTACTGTGAAGGTCATGCGCATAGGGAACTGAATTGCAGCAATAGGGCGTCGTTCACGGATCTCAACTTTTCAGCAGTGGTCGATTGCGTAAAAGTCAGAAACCAGGTCATACCGTGGTTCTTGATGCAATCGAGACCAGCTGACACTTTGAGATTACCTCCTCCCGACCTTGCTGTAACGACATAGATCAAGGGCATAGGTTACCCCATGAGTATCTGAGGTTCTCCTCTCCAGGAAAGAGTATTTTTACACCCACTTCGTTTGTTGGTTCATTACCACAGTACGATCTATGGGTGCCGAGGTCCGCTCGCCCCGGGGGGGCTAAGTATGCAATGAACCCTGCAGATTCTCAGTGGACTGTACATTAGGCTGAGGACGCAGCTTGGGGCTGGCCTCGGTCGGGTCCTAGGTTAGGTCAGATTCGTAATTTTGTTTGGCTGAGGACTAACCGGGAGACCTACCTGTATGGAAAATTTGTGAGGGACATATCTGCAAATCTAGAAATATGGGCCCGGTACTAACTCAAATTTCCTACAGCTACCCTAACTGCGAATAGCAGACCCAGGCTACCCCTAGGACAGACAGGCCTAATGGGCCTACGCTGATAGACGGTCCTATAGCCTATAACCAGGTAGGGAGAGGCCCTAGCGGCCAAGACAGAAACGGTACTGGTCAGTCAGTCAGTCCGGTCTAGGCTAGTAGTAGAGTATAGATAGGATGGGGACATCGGTCCTGGGCTTCTGGCAGTTGACACTTCGTGGTGGAAGTTGCTGCACACACGGTATCAGGTCCTGGTTGCTGATTCCGGTGTTGGAGACGGCGGACATAGCCAGACCTTCGGAGCGCTGACCAGACTGGGGTCAACGTTGTCCACTCTGACTCTCTGGGACTCACAGCGGTCTGGCTATCAGAGTTCTGATGCGTTGGAGCACATGGTGTACTAATGACCCTCCTCAGGAGTAGGGTCCCAGTGGCGATGCAGCCATAGCTGCATCTTCTCAGAGATATCATCGTCTGGACTTCATCTTCATCGGGGACTGTTAGCGCTGAGGTTCTTCTTCATCATTCGGGTGGCAATTGGCTCTAGGAGCCTGTTTCACTTTGGTGCAGGCCACTGAGTTGGATGTCAGGGTGGCGCTGGGTGTTACTTGGGGTTTCGGTGCTATTGTTAGTTGTTCAGGGTGGTGGGGTTGAGGCACTATCCCTCTGAGGGTAGCGCAACAGGATCCTGGGGTTATTCAATGGAAATGATGCTCCGAGTTTAATAAACAGTTGTAATACTATGTTTGAGTTGTCATCTCTTCATTGATTTCTGGCTGTGATCACTCGGTTGTCTTCTATGAATGATTGTTGGGATTACTGTGGAGAGAATTCACTGAAAGGTGTATTCTGTCACTTTGCTTCTTTGAGTCTTCTTCGGCGTTTCCTTTTTTGGGCGGTGTGACCCTCCACTACCTCTCCCCTTCCTTATGTGCATGTATGGGTGTGTACGGGAGTTCTTCTTCATCATTCGGGTGGCGATTGGCTCTAGGAGCCTGTTTCACTTTGGCGCAGGCCACTGAGTTGGATGTCAGGGTGGCGCAAGGTGTTACTTGGGGTTTCAATGCTATTGTTAGCTGTTCAGGGTGGTGGGGTTGAGGCGCTATCCCTCTGAGGGTAGTGCAACAGGATCCTGGGGTTATTCAGTGGAAATGATGCTCTGAGTTTAATAAACAGTTGTAATACTATGTTTGAGTTGTCATCTCTTCATTGATTTCTGGTTGTGATCACTCGGTTGTCTTCTATGAATGATTGTAGGGATTACTGTGGAGAGAATTCACTGAAAGGTGTATTCTGTCACTTCGCTTCTTTGAGTCTTCTGTGCCGCTTCCTTTTTTGGGCGGTGTGACCCTCCACTACCTCTCCCCTTCCTTATGTGCATGTATGGGTGTGTATGGGAGTTCCTGTGAGTGAGTGTTGATAAAAATTCAACAGACAATCATGTTCATAACACAGTTACAGCAAACCGCAACGCAACAGTTGGAGCAGCGGATCTGTACTGCAGCCAACCACTTGAGCTCGAGACCGGGCGAGACAGCTCCAAAGTTCGACGGGCAGGAGATCTTCTGCAACTCGACGAAGACAGATCCTATTTCATGGTTCCGCAAGTTCGAGCTCACACTGCAGCTACACTACGTCAAAGAACACAAGCACCACTGGTACTTTTACTCTCGATCAGGGGGCGCATGCCAAGCATGGTTGGACAATCTCTTGTCCAAGTACAAAGTGGTAGCTGCCGACTTGCATACCAAGATCAGTTGGGATGATTAGAAGGCGGTGTGGCACAAGCAGTTCCAAGTAGAGCCGCCAGAGATCAAGGCAATGGACAAGCTGATGGTCTTTGAACAAGGCACGTTGCTGAGTGTTGATTGGATTGCCGAGTACCAACGCTTGACATCTGTCCCAGATATCCAAATGGGCTTCAAAGCCATCAAACACTACTTCATCTCGAGGTCGTGTCCGGCGTTGGGCAATGCCTTGACTCACGTCGAGGACACTTTGACAACACCGGCGGAGCTCTTCGACAAGGCCGCGCAGATTATTATCACGAACAAGGAGGCCAAGAATCTCCAGCGTTCGTCTGCGCGAGGCCTGAGCAGAGATCAGCATCGACCGAAAGTGGTCGTAGTCGTGGCCGCAACCCCAAGCGACCAAACTAGCGAGGTCGTGTCTGGCAATGAAGGGGATAGACTCGCAGCCGCCCGGGAAGGTGGCCGCCCCGGCAAAGGCCGAGGACGCGGCAAGGCGAAGACAAACACCGCATCTAGCCCTGGGCCCGGCGCAGCAGCTCCAGCCCCATGGTCCCATTACGGTCTCTCCGAATCGGCGTACAAGGCACGCACGAGATTCCGCTATTGTCTGTGGTGTAATAGTGATCAACACGACACAATGGCCTGCAAGTCGAAAGGCAAGGGCAAATCGGGAAACTGAGCACTGCCGGGAGTGACTCGACGACACTCTCGACGCCTTCGGAGCCGGTCGCTTCACGGGTGACCGCCCTTCATTCTGAGGCACATGCGGAAGTCGATAGTCCTCCTCTTCTTTATTCTTTTGAGGACTATGCTGCCCGGCTCGTTCCTACGCTGGGTACTCATGCTCAAGGACAAGATGTGTATGCGGCATCTTCTCCGTCCGACAGCGGCAACTTATCGTCTTCAAGTGGTTCTTCACGGGATTCGGCATGCGAGTTCAACGTAGAAGTATTGGACCCGCTCACGCCCGAGGATTTTGCATGACTTCCTCTCCCGACCACGGGCCGCTTGCCAAGACCGTAATGCGCAACATTATGCGCTCATCTTCACACGTACTTATCCTTCTATCCACCACCAACTTTGCCGACGGATGACGAAGTCGCGGTGGGGGACATCCTTGCGTATGTTACCAAGGTGGCCCGCGAGTTTTGCAATCAGCGGTACGACGACGGCAACGCACCGCTCCTCTATGCCTGCATCCAAGTTGGGGAAGCGTTCTGCAATGTTTTGCTGGATAGCGGCGACGTTCGACATTTTGGACACGGACATCGACATTATTTTGGGAATGCCTTGGCTTGCGAGTGCGGATCACACGATTAACTTCCACCGGCGTACTCTTACCGTTCGCGACGCTTTTGGCGTCGAAGTATTGTGTACTATTCCTCTCCCGCACTCTTCGATTCGGTGCCAGGTGGTGATGGCGAAGTCATTCTGGGCTACTTGTGCTTATGAGAAGCCCGACGAAATCGGCCTATGCTTCCTACGGACCGTCGTGGTGGCCGACTCGTCACCCACGGACTTGTCTTCGGACCCCCGTGTGGTGCAGTTGCTTGGCGAGGTCTTGTGCATATACAACCTGCTTTTGCCAACGCGCGTCACTACAGATACATCCGGCTATATTGGTGCCGTCCTCGAGCAACACGATGGCATGGATTGGCACTCGGTCGAGTATTTCAGCAAGAAAGTGCCCGTCTTGCACTCCATTGACGATGCACGCAAGAAGGAGCTCCTCGCCTTCATCCACGCGCTCAAGCGGTGGCGGCACTTCCTCCTTGGTCGAAGCCAATTCCGATGGGTAACGGTCAACAATCCGTTGGTCTTTTACAAGACCCAAGACACCGTCAACAACACCATCGCTCGATGGATGGCTTTCATGGACCAGTTCGACTTCTTTCCCAATCACATTCCGGGGAAGTCGTTGCGGATGCTCTTTCACGGTGTCCCGATCATTGCACCGCGGTCTATTCAACCTTCGAGATCGATGACGACCTGCGGAACAGCTTCATCCGCGGCTACCAAGCCGACCCCAAGTTTCGCGACAAGTACGTGAATTGCTCCTCTCCCAATCTGGCGCCTTCTCACTACCGGATCCAAGAGGGGTACTTGCTTGTCCACACACGGGGAATGGACCTTCTTTGCGTACCGAGTGACCCTCACTTGCGTACACGGCTTCTTGGCGAGTTCCACGATCCTCCCGCCACCGGACACTTTGGAGTCAATCGCATGATTGGCCGACTTCGCGAGCGATTTTGGTGGCCGGGCCTTCTCGACGACGTCACACTCTATTGCGAGTCGTGCGAGGTTTGCCGACGATGCAAATCCCGCAACCATCGTCCGTACGGCGAGTTGCGACCATTATCGGTCGCCTTGCGGCGAAGGGAAGCGATTGCCATGGACATTACTAGCCCGTTCCCCAAGCACAAAACCGACGTGGATGGGCTTCTCACGGTGGTGGACCAACTCACCAAGTTCGCCATGTTTTTGCCTTGCCGCTATCATGCCAAGGCACCGGAGTTGGTCGAGGTTCTTTACACCGGTTGGATTCGAACCGAGGGTTACCCCAAGGAAATCGTCTGCGACCACGACACTCGGTTCATGTCCGATTTTTGGTTGGCGCTTATCAAACGATGGGGCTCATCTCTCAAGCCAAGTTCGGCTCGCCACCCCCAAACCGATGGCCAAACGGAGAGGGCGCATCAGACCGCACAGGTTCTCCTTCGCACTCTCATCCGTCCCGACCAAAAAGATTGGGTTAAGCGGCTGTCGGATGTCGATTTGGCCTACAACTCGTCCATCCACCGGCTAACGGGATGTCGCCCTTCGAGTTCGAGCACGGCTCGCCAGTCACTTCGTCGTTGGATACAATCATTCCACGAAGGGTCGAGAGCGACGACCATCTTCTTTTCTTGCGTCGGATGCAAGAGCTACTTGTCAAGGCACGCGACTACATGGCCAAGACACAACAACGCATGAGCCAACAGGCCAATCGCCAGCGTCTTCCTTGCCCATTCCGTGCCGGCGATCTCGTTTGGGTTTCCGCCGCGGAATTATGACTTGAACAAGATATCTTTCGCAAGCTCCTCCCGAAATGGATGGGGCCTTGGCCGATCGTGGCACCCGTTGGGGATGCACCCGAAGGACCCTCCTTCACCATTCAGGTGCCCGCCCACTTGCCCATCTACCCGGTCTTTCATTGCTCCAAGTTGGCTCTTTACACGCTAGCGGAACATGACGATTTTTCTGGCGACGATCGCAAGACCCACCCTCTAAGGATGGTTTTCAAGATGTCGGCTACATCATCTCCCAGCGACGCTACGGCAACAGGCCAACCGAGTATTTGGTACACTTTGCGTACTGCAGTCACAAAGCTGACCGTTGGTTAACGTGTGCGGAACTCCAAACCACAGCTCCGGATGTTCTTGCACGCTATGAATGAAAGATGCAAGGCAAGCCAGTATCTTCGGCTCCACGTCGCACCCGCATCCACGTTCCACCTTCAGATCGTCACCTTCGCCCTCGCCTCGGCTTGACTTCATAAGGAGGGGGGCGTGTTACATGTTGCGCTTGCAACAGGCTGCACGGGCCATTTTTCAGGCCCGTGTTGTTTTCAGGCCAAAAGCCTGAAAACAAAGGCCTACAGGCCCCATGTCGTTTCAGCCTGAAAGCCTAAAAACAAGGGCCTACAAACCCTGTGTCGTTTCGGGTTAAATCAGGGCCTTGAAACTCTGGCACCAGACCAGGGTCTTAGCTCAGGCCATTTCTAGCCTATTTTCAAGACAACCTTTGTTTGAGCTTCAACCCCAGGGTCTGGCACGTTGAGGCATTGGCAAGAGCAACCTCCTGGACGGGCCAGCACTATATACGACCTGTCTCTTATACACATCTAGATGTGTATAAGAGACAGATTTGGGACTTGTAACGAGACTTGGTGTTGACGACTTTTCCATCTCCCCCTTCCTCTTCTTCGTCTGATCCCCTCCTCTTCGTCTGTGTATGTCTGGCCCTGGCGCCTCTTTCCTGTGTATAGCGCCAGGCCCCCTTCACACCTCGTGATGAGCATGATGTATGTTTGGTCTGCGTTGAAACATTGATTGGGCTAGTCATTAGTATTCTAGCATTCTGCTTTATCCTCGGTTATTATGTACATCGCCCAACTGGGCATCTAACACAGATCTTCCACACACCGAGATCGGGAGACAAGCCAGATACGGGTTTGCGAGAGTGAAGAGGAGGTGGACGGACTAACCGAAGTGTTAATGCACCAAGATCGGGAAACAAGCCAGATACGATGCGAGAATGAAGGCGAGGCGAACGGACTGACTGAAGAGGGACCGCACCGAGATCGGGAAACAAGCCAGATACGGGTTTGTGAGAATGAAGGGGAGGTGAACGGACTAACCGAAGTGGGAACGCACAAGATCGGGAAACAAGCCAGACACGGGTTTGCGAGAATGGAGGGGAGGTGAATGGACGAGAATGCACCAAGATCGGGAAACGAGCCAGATACGAGCTTGCGAGAACGGGGAGGAGGCAAACGGACTGAGTAAGACGATAGTGCGCCAAGATCGCGAGGCTAAAGACTCACTGGCCGAGTTAACAGTTACGGGCACAGGAAAGCGTTTGCGCTCCGGAGTTCGTCGGATCCGGTGTCAGGACCGGTGGGTCCCGAATAATATCCCGACACTCAAGCCTGTATATAGCCAAATTGTGCACGACAGAGAAATATGAAGTAAGGAGGCAAGAGAGAGAAAAGACAAAGGACCAGGACGAGGCCACCGTCCTTTTAAATTTGTTAAAGGTTTAAAGACGTGAGTTGGGTTGTAGGTTGTCTAGGCTCAAATAAAATTTCACTATATGCGGGAACGTGCCCAGGAGGAGTGATGCCCTGGGTTGAGAACCGCAGGAGGAAAAGAACCGGCGACGGCAAGCAAGTAAGCGCAAGGACATGGGCGCATAGAACATAGCATGAGGTCAGGAGGGCCGTTGGGATTCAACAAGACTAGGGCCAAGGGGCCATTGACCCTGCAAACACGGTACGGCAGCGACAAAAGAATGGGGAAGCTGAGAGGTGAACGGCCCCGGCGGCCATGGGACGCCACAAGATAACGGCCCAACGTGGGGGTCGCCTACGACAATCTACGGGAGCCTCGGATTGGAGGCCCGCGGCCGGAGAAACCAACGCATGCAAGGCCCAAGAGAAAGCAAGCAAAAGGGGGCCACCGTAGGGCGGTAGACGCCCAAAGAACATGGGACACCTTGAGGAAAGGCACCAGGGACCACGTGGGACTAAGTAAAAATAATGGTAGCCGGGACAAAATATATTGGGGACCATCGGCGGGACTAAGTGTCAGGGACCGCCGACGGGACTAAGTGTCGGGGACCACTGACGGGACTAAGTGTCGGGGACCACCAACGGGACAAGTGGCGGGGACATGAGAAGGTCTCAAAAGAAACGGCAGAGCGGCATGAGGAGACAACAATTAAGACAAGATGCACTGTCAAGATCGAG
Organism: Chara braunii; assembly: GCA_003427395.1. Lineage (NCBI taxonomy): Eukaryota > Viridiplantae > Streptophyta > Charophyceae > Charales > Characeae > Chara > Chara braunii. The sequence goes on from BFEA01000022.1 coordinate 534,083, forward strand.
ATCTTGACGGCCAAAAATATTAGCACCGCTACTGCAAGCACTAGCGGTAGCAAACGGGAAGGCCAAAAGGAAAGGAAAAAGTAAAGAATCATGAAGTGGGAGGCATGGGAGCAATCCGAGAAATCTCGGATCAGCCTCCCTCAAGAAAATGGAGTCAAAAGAGACTCCATGTGAAAAATAGGCTTCAGGGAGAAAATCGGAGTAGGAGGGGCTATCGTGAGAGAGAAATAAAGGAAAAAGGAAGCTACCATGGGCATGAGGGAGCCATTATTGTAGTCCAAGATGTAACGGACTGCACCATGGGCATAGGAAGGGCCAAAACTAAGAGGAAGGGCCTAGAAAAAGGCCTTAACGACCACTTGACACTTGGCATGCTAGAAAAAAGAAAGAAAAGAAAGGAAAAAATGTGGGAGAATAAGACAAAAGGAGTGAGAGGGAGTGAGTGAGTTGGTCGTCAATAGGGACTGCCACAAGAAGGGACTGGCAGGTCCCTACTGTCCAAAAAAGGAGGAAAAAAATAAGAAAAGAAAAGAAAAGAGAAAAAAAAAGAAAAGAGAAAAAGACCTTAAACCACCAGTACCCCCGCTAGTGTTGGGAAATTACGTTGTCTTGCCCAGTACCCAAAGTTTTCGGGGGTCGGACACAGAGTCGGCAATGATCCAAAAATCGTAGTTATCTTTTACCCGTGCACGAAAGGAAAAGGGAAAAAAAAAAGGCCTTTGTACTGCAATGATGTCGGGTAGGGTAGTCTAGGAGGCTGTGCTCACAGTCTTGAATGCATCTTACAACAAAGACGGTCACATTCTGAAACTTGTTGTTTTCTTTCTTTTATTTCTCTTTTATTTGTTATGTGTCCCCTGCCAACAAGGCAGGGCGGAATCCGTGATCTGCTCTGGCTGTGTTTCCTCAGATGATTGTAACCCTGATGTATCCAGCCGTTTTCAAGGCCGAATCCGTGTTTCCGTTTTTTTTTTCTGGTTTACGTTTCCTGGAATCTAACAATCTGAATCCGTGATCTTCTCGAACTGTATTCCCTCAGAGGATTGTAACCCTGATCACACTGGCACTTACGGGTTATACACATCTAGATGTGTATAAGAGACAGGTACATAGCTGCAATCACAACCAGAGTTTTGTTTCGTTTTCTGCTGTTGTGAGTTTCACGGCTGCAATTTTTTTTATTTTTATTTTTTTTTTGTTCTTCCCGTGAGAGTGCCATAAAGAAATGGAGTGGGACCCAGGCTCGGCAAAACTCGGAGCGCAGTGAAAATCAGGGTCGGCAAAAACAAGCTCGGAGGTACCGGGGTTTAACGATAAAAAACGGCCACTTGGGGAGATACATCCGTGACTAGATTCATTCTGGAATATGGCGGTCGCAAAGGAGCTTGATTTTCTTTTGATTTTGCAGAGAAAATCAAAGAAAATCAAGCCCCCATGCAACCGAAATACAACGGATTACATGGGGAAGGAAAAACACATGTTTTAGGTGCATTCGGAGTCAAAATTGAGCCCGGATGCACTTGGAAGTTGGCCGTTTCTTTTTCTTTCAATAGAGGGTTAGTTGTGGGACATTGGGGCTAAGGAATTGACCCCTAGTGCAGTCCGAGTTGCAATGGACTGCATGGGGAAGGGAAAACACATGTTTTAAGTGCATCCGGAGCCAGCCCGGATGCACTTAGGAATTAAACACTTCATTATTATTCTAGTATTGGGCAAGTTGTGGGGCTGTGGGACTAGGAAAATGACCATGATTGCAGTCCAAGAAATAACGGATTGCATGAGGATGCCTAGGCTAAGGGAAAATGTGCCACGGCAAGCCCAAAAAGCTAGAAAGAAGTGATTTCGGCATGGGGCAAGTAAAGACGGTAAACGGTAACCGTGAGATGAGATCTCACGACCAAGAAAAATCGGCACACATGTGGCACCTAAGGAAGAGATATTGGAACCACCAAGGGCGTCGCGTGCTGTCACGTGCTGTAGCGTGCCGTAGCGTGCCGTAGCGTGCCGTCGCGTGCCATAGCGCCCGAGACAATTGAGAAGCCCGCCCCTTCGAATGGCGGACACTTTGAAGGGTGATTTCAGGGTTGGGCGCGGGCGCGCGTTCAGAAGGGTCGTTTGGGCGAGCCGAACCGGTATCACACGGCCCAGATTGCGGGTCGGTCACCACCTGCGGACGGCCCAGATCGCAGGCCGATGAGAAAAGTTTCTCATCGGCCTGTGATCTGGGTCATCCGCAGGTGGTGACCGGCCCTCAACCTGGGCCGGTAGATATGACATTAGCGATTCTTATAGTATTGTAGATCCATGTGGTCATGGGGAAGCTAGGGGGGAAGGAAAAAGATATGAGTGGGAACGAAAAAATATGAGACGAGTACGAAAAGAGATATGATGCAGAAGAGGAAGATGTAATCCAAGCCTCTAAGGAGATGTTGCTTTCTTCTTGCTCAAGGGGTCTTTGGAGTGGGAGGGTTTACATAGGTGGAGGGCGGGGCTTGGGTGTGCGTTAGGTGCGAGCACGAAATTATGAGCAACTGCTATACAGGAATCGGACGGATAGGGGAGGGCAGTTCAGACTCGGAGGCATAGTCAGAAGTTCTACAGTGAAGTTTTTTCCTAGAAGGAGAGTCTTCAACCTTCTTCTTCTCTAGCATCTTGATCAATCTGATCGAGGAAAGTGAAGATGTGAGTTGCCTCTTCCAACTTGATGACGAATCGCGGTAATAATGGTTGCGGTGGATAGGAGGCTTCCTTTGGAAAGGTTTGTGCTGATTGGTACTGAATGGCAATTCCACAGGCTTGGTCTGTGAGTAGTCTAAACCAACGTCCAAGCCCTGATTGGATGAGTTGGAGGAGTAAGAGACGAGAGATGTCTGCCTTGATAAGTTGCTTGAAGAATCCCTTGAAAAGGAATGCAAGTGGCAAGATGAATCTCGGTAATCTTCCAAGAGAAGGAAGTTTTTCCGCTAGGCTCAACAAACCATTGTTGACCCAAAATCTTGAGGAATTGATCTTTGCAGAAGCCAAACAGAGTGAGAATGGAATACGTAAATTTGTGTAGCACCCCGTACGCGTTTGCCAGCGAACGCGAACGGGCTCCAAAAAGCAGCAAACGCGCACTAAAAGAGTACAATTTTCGGAAACAAACGACAAAAATAAAAAATAAAAATAAAAATAAAACAAGACAAACATGAAGGGCACAACGAAACCATTCATTTTTCTCATTCTTCTTTGGACTCCCCTTTCACCGTGCCTCTCAGGTACAAGGCTCGCCACGTTGATGAAGTTGAGCACGAGCTGCCCCCATCCCCATGTGCCATAACAGCCCACTTGTACGCTGTGAGAAAGAGGCAGAGTGAAGGGGAAGGGGATAAACAGAGGGAGGAGAGATGGAGAGCAGACAAACAAAGAACGATAAAGGGAAAGTAAGGGAAAGTAAGGGAAAGTAAGGGAAAGTATGGAGTGTGGAGTGAAGATGAAGGCAAAAGAGGATAAGAAAAGGCTCAGGAATGAGTCTGTCCTTAACGACAGAGAGGACATACATTGTAAGGATGACGTGGATGAACACATGGAAGACCTAGTTGAGCATTCTCAATGCAACAATTGCCACAATGGGTGGCATTGAGCACGCCCACCATACACCCCCGACAAATGGCATGTCGATTGCAGACCAAAATGAAAGAAGAACGGTCACCACAAAAGAGCATGCATTCAGTATAGCGCCCAACGCCACAAAATGGACATATAGTGTCCGGATGCGGAAGGTGCCTGAAGTCAAGAACGGTGGGACGGTCTTCTAGTGATTGTGGCATAGACGATGGCGGCTACCGCCGAGTGTAACAGTGTTTGTGGCTGTGCAAAGGAGAAGGTCGCAGAGTGTTGGTACATTGTCTTGCTGCACGGCACGGGGCCAGAGGAATGATCTTCGACATAAAAGAGATTGCAGACGGTTTGTTGTGGCAAGAAAACAGCATCATTTTGTAAGAAATCAATGACATCAATCATGGCATGGACCATAGTGTCGTTGTCCCACAGCTCCCAGTGGTCAGAGGCATGTACAATGGCCATGTAATGGCCAGGGCCGTGCACAATGCAGGCAGAGATGTGGGATGGAGGATTAAACCACTCACCTGCTCGAGCATTGCGTAGTTCAAGTTGATGGTCCCCCATTGCTACTTGTAGGACAGCAATGGTAAAGCCTCCTTCGCTGGTATAATTACAATCCTCTGGCGGTCGTTGGGGAAGATCAGCATCACGCTGAAGGGCGATTGCAAGGAGGTCTGATGGTGTATAAAACGGGCGGTGGAGAATGTGAAGACAGGTATTAGTTGCTGTCAGACCACAGAGATTGGTGAGGTTCTCAGGCTGGTTGGTTGGATGCTGGCCAACAATTTGCAGATCACCCAGATGGTGTTGCAAGCCCAAACAATGTTGGGTTGTTTGCTGGTCAGTCATATGCAGATCACCCATGTGGTCTGCGCGTGGCGGAGCACAAAATTGTGGTTCATCCGAACAATGCTGGTCAGCCATTTGCAGATCCCCTATGTGGTCTATGCCTTGTGGGGTCAACTGCAATCCGGGCAGATCATGTTCCAATCCCTCAACGTTTACGGCTGCATCCTGAGTAGGGACTGTACCTGGAGTCGGGAGTGTACTCTGGGCAGCGGCTGCATCCTGAGTAGGGACTGGTGGCTGCCTGCAGGCAGCTGGACTGTCTGCAGGAGGCATAGGAGCGGATATTACCGTTTGAACCAAAGGAACCGCAACAACCTATGGAGGAGGCACAGAGAGAATCGGGGCAGACAAAGAAACAGGTTGTTGATCCCTATTGTAATTTTATAACTAACATTAGACGTATATTGTATTGTATTCTATAAAATAAGAAGATACATTTCAATATATACTAGATGACCCGTTGCGGCTTCGCCCGCAAAAACAGAAAAAGAAAAAAGCACAAAAGAAAGAAAACGCATAAGGAACTGCCCTATCATATGCCGCTTCTTTCACAATAAGAAAAAAAAGAGCCTAAGAGCAGACGAAAACCCACGTGCAAGAAAATAGCACGGAATACCACCGAACAATTTTCTTTTTTATCTTTGCGTGTTTTGTTTGGGGAGCCGTCACCTTTCCAGCATCGTTTTTGTTTTGTGTTGTGCAAGTACTCTGGACTTTTATGAGAAAATCCAGTCCGATGTCCCATTGATGTTTTTTGGTAAAGATTCAGAATCGGACTTTGTTTGCTGTGTTCTCTGGATATGTATGTGATCAAGCGATCTTGCATGTATCTATGCCCTGTGCTTACTTGTTGAGTTTTGACGCTATGTGTGCAAGTGCATGCGCGTGTGGGTGAGTCTCAGTTTGGTGGGCTCCGATGATGTCAGTGAGGATTGGCCCGGGGAAGTTGTTGGAAGGCGCCTCCAACTATAGGAGTGCCGCAAATGTTAAGCAGGTTTTGCATTGTATGAATGAAACAATCAGCGTTCGATCTGCTTGGCAGTTGCTCTTCAGGTGGGGGACTTGTCGGGAGTAGCATTACCATGACAGCCATAATGTCAGGTGTGCATCTTGGAACATTTCCAGGAAGGCAAAAGGCAAAAAAGAAACGAAGTAGCACGTGTCAGAGTCACAAAATGAACAGCTTGGCACAGTCGCCCCCCTTCTCTCTCTCTCTCTCTCTC
>BFEA01000022.1:546000-560678 GCA_003427395.1 Chara braunii
TCTCTCTCTCTCTCTCTCTCTCTCTCTCTCTCTCTCTCTCTCTCTCTCTGTGTGTGTGTGTGTGTGTGTGTGTGTGTGTGTGTGTGTGTGTGCAGCAGCCTCAGTCCTCCTCTTTTTCGACGTGTGCAGCGGTGCACTCTCCCTGGAGTCGTCATCCGACTCTTCTGTTGCTAGTGCCGCAACGGGTTGTTTCTCCTTGTGTGGCCGACCTCTCCCACGTCCTGAAGTGGACCTCCCTCGCCCTGTGCCTCGTGCAGCCCGTGCAGCACCTCCTCTCGCACGTCCCGAAGCGGACCTCCCTCTACCTCGCTGAGCACGATAGGCGAGGGGATCCCATACACGGTCGGGATGTGCTCCGTGCTGCCTGACGAGAGTCAATTGCCGACTAGAATCATAAAATGTTTGCACCTCTCTTAGATGTTGCACGCCCTCCCCGCGCTCCTCCACCTGCTGCTCCCCCACCTTCTGCTCCTCCACCAGATGCTCCTCCACCTACTGCTCCTTGTGCTCCTCCACTTGCCGCTCCTCCCCCTGCTGCATGCCCTCCTCGTGCTCCTCCACCTGGTGCTCCTCCTCCCCCTCCTCCACCTGCTGCTCCTCCCCCTGCTCCTCCTCCTCCTGCTCCTCCCCTTGCTCCTCCCCCTGCTCCTCCACCTGCTGCTCCCTCCCTTGTTGCTCGTTCGGTTGCTGCCCCTCCACCTGATGCTCCTCTCCACGCGGCTGGTCTGCGACCACAATCCAGATCGTGTGCCTCGAACATACGGGGCGTCCTCTCTCCTCCTCCAAGACCTGTCAGAGTCTGACCTCTTGTCCACCCACTCCTCGCCGGGAATGTCATCCTCCACATCCTCCTGCTCATCCTTGGTGTCATCCTCCTCGTTATACTCCTTCTCGACCTCCTTCGCATGCCCTAATCTCTGCACGGACCTCAATGTCGATGGCCCAGTTGGATCGTGGCGAACAGTGGTGCTGCCCACCGGCGCCCCCGACAGCAGGCTCGTAGTCATCAACGGCCTCGATGACATTCGCAAAGTCATCCCCCAGATCCTCATCCTCTCAGTTGGTTGAGAGCCCCAACCACCCTCTTGCCATCGTGGGCCCCTCATCCCCCCTTGCGCTTGAGCCTCAAACTCCAGTTAGAGGACACCAATTTGTTGGTGCGCTGGTGTGCAACTTGTTCCTGTGCTATGTCTGCACCAGAGCCCAAGTGCTCCAGTTCCTCTAAGCAAGAGAGGAAGTCGTCCAGTCTCTGGATGCCCCGCCCTGTGCGCCTCCCACCACAAAACCGCATTGTCCTTCACAACCCGTTTCTTTGCCCGTGGGGTGTCGAGGACTCCTCTCACGAACTCAAAGACATAGAGCTGGTCCATGCACTCGTTGAATCTCGTGCTTCCCTTCTTTCCAATGAGCCTCTCGACCACTCTCAAATTGTGCCATGAGGTCGACTTTACTGAAAACAGTAATGTCCCTCAAATGAGGATCCAACAGTCGGGCAACAACATGGATGGGGCTGAGCAGCATGTTTGTCCTGTTCCAGACGTCCCTAAGCATGTGATCTCGCTGGTCTGCGGTAAGGGGGGCTGATCGGACGAAGGCGAGCAGTCGACAAGCCATATCGTAGATGCGAGACAAGTAGTGGACATCTTTGTCCAAATCGCGCAACACATCATAGGGCCCCTTCATGACGGTAGTCAGCTTCTTAGAATCAGCCCGAAAGGCCTTGTCAAGAACTGTTTCCTCCACAAAGAAGGCCTTGGCCCTGATGTCCCCTCGCCACGCATGCGCCTCCCACTCCTGCCCAGCGACAATCCATCTGATGGCCTTCTCACAGACCTCCAGCCGCTGCAGCATCTTGTAGTGCGTCCCAAACCTCGTCCGCGCCGGTCGAAGGAGGCAACTGCATTTCAAGTCCTGGAACTTGACAAGTGTCGTTCTCAACGCTGATCTGGGCCACCTGTGAACCCGAAAGAAGTTGACCACTCTGACCGCCTTACCGATGATCTATGCCACCCACTCTTTCTTGTAAATGTCGTGCATGACGTCCATGCAGTGAGCGGTGCAAGGGATCCAATATATCTGGTTGAACTCAGGGTCCTCCCTCAACATTCTCTCAGCACTCGTGTTGCCTGCAAAAGAGTCCGTGCAAACAGCCATGATCTTCTCACCCCCCACTCCCTGAAGAACCGCTTCCATCCAGCAACGACAGTTGTTGAGTCCTGGTCCCCATCGCTGACATCCTTGCACTTGATGAAAACAGGCTTCGACCGGCCTGCAGGCATGTAGTTCATAAGCGATCGACCACAAATGTCTTTGGTCTCATCGGTTATGAACGTGCAGCCAGTCACCTGCCAGTCGTCACGGATCGCCTACTCCTCCTCTTCCAACCTCTTGTTAAGGTGATCCAGCAACCGACACCTGAGAGGGTTGTACCCAGTAGGCATAAGAGGGTGGCTCGCTGCAGATTGTGGCCCGTAACACGCCCGCGTGAACTTCTTGAAACGCCTGCTCTTGGCGTCGTTGAACAGGATCGCGTTCTCCACGAAGAACTCAGCGCAGGAATCATTTATCCTGCATTGGGTTCTTCGCGAACCTCTTGATGCTCGTCTGCCTCCCTAGCCTGCGTGTGCGGACCCCCTGCATCACAGCCTGCGAGGACCCAGGCCTCCCTCCACCGTCGGATCCTCTTATCACAACACCCCCGTCCCCTCATCCAATCCCTCCTCACCCTCCCCACCATGTGCCTCCTCAGGCTGATCAGCAATCCCCTCCCCCACCCTTCGCCAACAGCTACCACGTTAGGAACGTCGTCGTCGTCGTCATCCCTGTCATGCTCCAACACCATTTGCACCCTCGCAAGCAAATCCAGAGGCAGCTGCGCACCGCTGCGATGCAGCCTCTTCCAAATGGAGAGGTTCGAACCCGGACACCTGGCCGACGCCCTTGCCAGAATGAAGTGCTCCCACACACACTTCCGATTCCCTTTGTACTCCTTGTTGCAAATCTTGCAGCGCAACATCCTCGACCCACGAGAATTGCCCGGTAGCATCTACCAAGGAGTCACCCAACTCCACACCATGTGGTCCCTTCGACAGACCTTGTCCCCCTCGAATGGCTCCTCTGCCTCGTCCGCCATATCACCCGACAGTCGACGTCGTAGGCAACGATGTGGGGGGCGCGAACGTGGGGCTGCTACCGTGGGAACTGCTGACGTGGCACCTTCTCACATGGTAGTTGCCCACGTGGCAGCTGCTTAACTCCTCCCTCTGCTCACTTGCAGCTGCTGACATTGCAGCTGCCTACCTCCTCTCTTTGCTCACGTGGCAGCTACTGACGTGGCCGCTGCTGTGTCACCTGCTGACGTGGCTGCTGTTGTCGTGGGACCTGCTAACGTCGCAATTCCTGACGTGGCAGTTGCACATCCTCCTGCTGTCGTGGCAGTTGCACATCCTCCTGCTGTCGTGGCAGTTGCGGTCCAGTGCATGTGCGACGCGGTGTGCGGATGTAAGAATCGGAAATGTGTTAAAAACAAACAAACAAACAAAAAACGACATGAAGGACGACGACAGGAGGAGGAAGAAGAAGAAGAAGAAGAAGAGATGGAGGATGAGGAGGAGGAGGGAAGAAGATGAAGAAGTACAAGAAGGGAGAAGGACAAGGAGAGAGGAAGGAGAAGAACAAGAGATGGAGGACAAGGAAAAAAGAAGAAGTACAACAACAAGAGGAGGAGAGGAAGAAGAGGAGAAGAAAGAAGAAGAAGAAGAAGAAGAAGAAGAAGAGGTGGTGGAGAAGAAGACGAGGAGGAAGAGGAGAAGGAGAAGAAGAAGAAGATGACGAAAGGAGGAGGAAGATGAGGAATAGGAGGAGGAGATGAAGAAGAAGAAGAAGAAGAGGAGAAGAAGAGGATGGTGTCCACGTTATCTTCTTCTTCTCCTCGTCTTCTTCTTCTTCATCTCCTCCTCTTCCTCCTCTTCCTCCTCCTTACTCATCTTCTTCTTCTTCTTCTTCTTCTTCTTCTTCTCCTCCTCCTCCTCCTCGTCTTCTTCCACTCATCCTCATCTTCTTCTCCTCCTCTTTTTCTTCTTCTCCTCCTCCTCAATGAGTCCTCATCTTCTCCCTCTCCTCTTCCTCGCCATGTTCTCCGCCTCCTCGCCATCTTCTTCTTGTTCAGTAGGAGGAGAAGGAGATGAAGAAGATGACGACGAGGCGGAGAAGGACAGGAAGAAGAAGAAGAAGAAGATGACGAGGACACGAAGATGGAGGACACAGAGAGAAGAAGGAGAGAGAACATGACGAAAGGAGGAGAAGAAGGAGATGGCGAGGAGGAGAGGGAGATGACGACTAGGAGAAGAAGAAGAAGAAGAAGAAGAAGAAGAAGAAGAAGAAGACGAGTAGGAGGAGGAGAGAAGAAGAAGACGAAGAAGAAGAAGAAGAAGAAGAAAAAGAAGAAAAAGAAGAAGAAGAAGATGATGAAGAAGAAGAGGAAGGAAACAAAAAGAAAAGAAAAAATCGTGAGTGTTGACGTGGCAGCCGCGCGTCGACGACGACATGACAGGGAGGAGTTGGAGGAGAGGAGGAGGAGAAGAAGAAGAAGAAGATGGCGAAAGGAGGAGAGGAGGAGGAGATGAAGAAGATGGCGAAGAGGAGAAGAAGAAAAAGAAGAAGAGGAGAAGAAGAAGTTGACGAGGAGGAGAAGAAGAAGAAGAAGAAGATGAAGAAAGGAGGAGGACGAGGCGGAGGAGGAGGAGAAGGAGGAGAGCAGAAGAAGAGCGGATAAAGATGAAGAAGAAGAAGAATATTAAAAAAAAATAAAAAAGGTAGCACGCGTCGATGTGACGTCCCCGCGACAACAACGAACATGACGGGGAGAACGACAAGGAGGAGAAGGAGAAGAAGATGGGGAGGAGTAGAGGAAGATGGCGAGGACAAGAAGAAGATGATGAAAAGGAGGATGAGAAGAAGAAGAAGAAGAAGAAGAAGAAGAAGAAGAAAGGAGGAGGAGGATGAGATGGCGATGAGGAGGACGAGGCGGATAAGAAGGTGAAGATGACGAAAGGAGGAGGAGGAGGAGGAGAAGAAGAAGAAGAAGAAGAAGAAGAAGAAGAAGAAGAAGAAGAAGAAGAAGAGGAGGAGGAGGAGAAGTTGACGAGGAGGAGGAGAAGAAGAAGAAGATGATGAAGAAATGAGGAGGACGAGGCGGAGGAGGNAGAAGAAGAAGAAGAGGAGGAGGAGGAGAAGTTGACGAGGAGGAGGAGAAGAAGAAGAAGATGATGAAGAAATGAGGAGGACGAGGCGGAGGAGGAGGGGAAGGAGTAGAGCATGAGACGAAGAGTGGATGAAGAAGAAGAAGAAGAAGAAGAAGAAGAAGAATATTAAAAAAAAAAAAAGTCGCTCGTGCTGACGTGGCAGCCGCATGACGACAACGAACATGACGGGGAGGACGACGACGAGGAGAAGGAGAAGAAGATGGGGAGGAGTAAAGGAAGATGGCGACGACAAGAAGAAGATGATGAAGAGGAGGAGGAGGAGAAGGAGAAGAAGAAGAAAGGAGGAGGAGGATGAGATGGCGAGGAGGAGGACGAGGCGGATAAGAAGGTGAAGATGACGGAGGAGGAGGAGGAGGAGGAGGAGGAGGAGGAGGAGAAGAAGAAGAAGAAAAAGAAGAAGATGATGATGATGATGATGAAAGGAGTAGGAAACGACGGCGAGGAGGAGGAGATGAAGAAGATGACGAAGAGGAGAAGANAGAAGAAAAAGAAGAAGATGATGATGATGATGATGAAAGGAGTAGGAAACGACGGCGAGGAGGAGGAGATGAAGAAGATGACGAAGAGGAGAAGACGAAGAAGAAGAAGAAGAGGAGAAGAAGTTGATGAGGAGGAGAAGAAGAAGAAGATGATGAGGAAACAGGGAGGACGAGGCAGCGGAGAAGGAGGAGAAGAAGGAGAGCAGAAGAAGAAGACATGATGAAGATGAAGAAGAGGAAGAAGAATATTAAAAATAAAAACAAGGTCGCGCGTGCTGATGTGGCAGTCGCGCGACGACGACGAACATGACGGGGAGGACGACGAGGAGGAGAAGGAGAAGAAGATGGGGAGGAAGAGAGGAAGATGGCGAGGATAAGAAGAAGATGATGAAGAGGAGGGGAAGAAGGAGAAGAAGAAGAAGAAGAAGAAGAAGAGAAAAAAAGGAGGAGGAAGATGAGATGGCGAGGAGGATTACGAGGCGGATAAGAAGGTGATGATGACGAAAGGAGGAGGAGATGAAGAAGATAACAAAGAGAAGAAGAAGAAGAAGAAGAAGAAGAAGAAGAAGAAGAAGAAGAAGAGAAGAAGAAGAAGAGAATAAAAAGTTGAAGAGGAGGAGGAGAAGAAGAAGAAGATGATGGAGAAACGAGGAGGACGAGGCAGAGAAGGAGGAGGAGAAGGAGGACAGCAGAAGAAGAAAGGATGAAGAAGAAGAAGAAGAAGAAGAAGAAGAAGAAGAAGAAGAAGAGGAAGAAGAAGAACAACAAGAACAAGAAAAATATTTTTTTTTTAAAAAGGTCGCGCGTGCTGATGTGGCAGCCGCGCGACGACGACGAACATGACGGGGAGGACGACGAGAAGGAGAAGGAGAAGAAGATGGAGAGGAGGAAACGAAGATGTCGGGACAAGAAGAAGAAGATAAAGAGGAGGAGAAGACGAAGAAGAAAGGAGGAGGATGAGATGGCGAGGAGGAGGACGAGGCGGATAAGAAGGTGAAAATGGCGAAAGGACGAGGAGGAGGAGGATGAGAGCAGAAGAAGAAGAAGAAGAATATAAAATAAAATAAAAACGTCGCGCGTGCTGACGTGGCAGCCACGTGACGACGATGAACATGACGGGGAGAACGACGAGGACGAGAAAATGGCAAAATGACGACAAGAGAAGAAGAAGAAGGAGAAGAAGAAGAAGAAGAAGAAAAGGGGGGGCTTGGGGGGCGGGGGGCTGAGGAGAGAGATGGCCGACGAGGGGATCTCTCTCTCTCTCTCTCTCTCTCTCTCTCTCTCTCTCTCTCTCTCTCTCTCTCTCTCTCTCACACACACACACACACACACACACACACACACACACACACACGGGGGTTGGGAGGGGGGTTTGGCTGTTGACTCACTTGCATAGCCGCCTCCTTTGCACGCTGCTCCAGCTGGGGGGAGCGCACGTCCGAGTTCGATTTCCAATTCGAAAACCCCTCCCCCCAGCCACCTGCCCCCAGCCTCACCTAGCTTGACTACCGGCCACCCCCACCGACCCACCCCTGGATTCCCCAAACCCCCGCCAGGACCACCGCCAGCGATCGGTACTGGTCCCCACGAATGACGTTTGTGGCCTCCAAAAACGCGTTCTCGCGAACGTGTCCGCGCGGACGGGAAGCATCGCGAACCCGTTCGCCGTGCTACGCAGACGTAAATCATGTGCATGCTGCTCCTTGTAATCCGCTAACGTTGCGCTTGCTCTTGATTGCACCTGAGGAGAACATGTTTGCCTACGAGTCCCGATGAACATCAAGGAGAGGAGGAGGTTAGAGTAGACGTAGTGGAAAAGAAGTTCCATTGCTTGGTCTCGCAGCAAGGAGAAGAAGGAATGCGCCCCATTCTGGAGAGAGATGGTTAATGGGGGGGAAATATTCGTCGTTTTCGCCGGCAATTTCGGTGCGAAGTTCATCGAAAATTTCAAAAACAAACGGTATGGGCCCATATTGCAAACATTAAAAAAAAGAAACAGGCCAAAGAAAACGAAAAAGAAAAAAAAGAAAAAAAAACTACAAAACCCTAACACAAAAACATTGTTCGAGTTAAAATGAAGCATCCAACGAATTCGACGAAATGCCAACTAAGTTAAAATGAAGTGTCCAACGAAATGCCAACTTTTCCATTGTTGATCCAAACCTGCGTAGCACGGCGAACGTGTTCGCGCCCCTCCACGTTCGTGCGTTCGCGCGAACAGCTCGCGAACGTGTTTGAGCAAACATATATTTTTTTCTTATGTTGTTTTACTTGACATATTTTTTCCAGATTTTTTTGAGACTTTTGTTTTTTAATGTTCGTGTTTGGAGGGTTCTGGGCGCTAGTTCGCGTTTGGGCGAACATGTTCGTGCTGCCTCCGAACGCGGACACAATGCTATGCAAATCCAAACATGTCAAAACTGGACACATGACATACCCTAAAGCACATATATGTCACACAAAAAGAAAAACAAGAAAAAAAGGAAAAAATCAGCACAATGTGAAAGTTTCGGTGCAAAATTCGTCGATAATAACACCCCTGGTTAATCACATGTGATTCTGGAAAGCTCAGAATGCGGTGTCTTCTACGAACTCCAAGAGATCGGAAGTGATGAGATTAGAGCCATATCTTCCTTCCACGAAGCTTGACTGCAATGAAGTGAAAGTGGCGGGTAAGATCAAGGAGAGGGAAAAAAGGTAAAGTGGAAGAAGTGAGGCTGTCAGAGGATCCAATCCGAAAATGCACTGGATGTTTTCATCAGCGAAAATGGGGGGAGGAGTTATGGAGGAGCATAGGGGAGTGGTGAGAGAGGAGAAGATGCTGACCAGTTGTTCATCTGAAGGGGTTTCCTGAGATTGAACTGTGAGATTGGAGGGAAAGAAGGAAAGAAGGAAGGGATCAAACACCGGTGGGTTGATGGAAGCGAGGGAGTGGAAAGAAGACGTAAAAGACCAAGATGCGGGTCTGGCAGGTTGGTGGTGGGAGTCGGGTTGGCGACAAGGGAAGGGTGGGGAGGCGGTTGGTCTCCAATTCTGCAGGCAGACAGGTTCATGGTGAAATGCGGGGGTGGAAAAGGATGGACTTACCGGGGCGGGAATAGGCAGACAGGGAAGAACTGACCGAAGACTGCTGACTGCTGACCAACTTGAATGACGATGATGATGGTGTGACTGACTGACAGCGATACCCCAGGGACTGCGACCTGAGAGTCCTTTCACCAAATCAATGTGAGGAAAAAAGGACTCGATCTCTGTAGGACCTGACCCTTGTGTGGCGTGCGCGCAGGTTTGCGTTTGCAATGACCGTTGCGAGCGGTCGGGGTCTGGGGGTGCAGCTCGGGAAGGCTCACATGCTATCGTGGCTGGTCAAGCGCCTGTGACTTATACTGTTGCAGGACAGGGCAGTGGGACCGGTCGGGCCAGCGAAGCCGTGCTTCAGCCTGGGTGAGTGTCACATCAAGTCACAATAACCATTGATGCTTAGAGGATGTATGTAGATTGACGATATTATGAAAATTGAGATGTTCATAGGCCTTAGATGTAGTAGGTCTATGGTTGTGATAGGAAGTCCCAGTTGCCAAGATCCCCAAACCAGTTCCCAACTGCAATCTTGTTTGGCTTTGTTGATGCAGACCGAGTATAGCCACTGCGTTGAAGCAGTGCCGTCCACTTATTCTGCAACCGAATGCGCAGTTGCTGGCATAAGGCTTGAATTGACCGGCCCCAGGCATTCGAACTTCGGTGTGCATTTCAGCAATACTGAGGTAGGCCTGTTGCTGATACGGCGTCTTGACGATTTGGGACGGTCTGACAGGTATGCACTGACCATCCAAATATTCGTATAACGGACAATAGTGGAGCGAGGCCCAGAGAGTAAGTATGCGTATCTCCACAAAAAAAAAAAAACAAGTATGCGTATCTTGCCCTTTGGGACATCCGTTATGATTGGAACGATGCCGAGAAGATTAGCATTGCCCCTGCGCAAGGACGACACGCATAAATAGAGTGTGTGTATCTTTTTTCGCAGCAAATCCGTCACGTTCGTATCTTTTCACACCGTCTTTGCACGATGAAGCTTTTCACCGTATTTCGTACGTTATCCGAAGCACGATTGCGGGTATGGTGGATGGAGGGCTGGAACGGGTGGCCATCCACCAGCGTTACGCCCGTCGCTTCGGTTTACAGCGTGTGTGCCCGTTGGAAGTAGGGACAACGTCGGACACATCCAGTGCACATGGTTAGCTCTCCCTCCCTTCCACGCGCGGTCTAGTTTCTCCTTGACCACGTGCACACCCACGCTCCCAAATAGAAACAGCCCTGATGCCGGCAGCCTATACCTCCCCCGCCCCCGTCAGAGGGAATATAGATGAGCTGGATGTATGATTGTGAAAACCGTCATGGTCTCACCAGAGATCAACTCCGTGATCATGGGATGATCTCCTCGGCTTCTGGATGGAGAATTGCACCAGCTTGCCCCGCTGTCGACAAGACGGTTTGACAAGCGTATGCTCACCCGCCAGCAATGCCTCTCTCTCTCTCTCTCTCTGACAACAGGGACGATTTGACAAACGTATGCTCACCCGCCAGCAATGTCTCTCTCTCTCTCTCTCTCTCTCTCTCTCTCTCTCTCTCTCTCTCTCTCTCTCTCTCTCTCTCTCCCCACCCCCACCCCAGCCCCCACCCCCACCCCCATTCCTCCCCCTCCCTCCTCTTTTTGCCTGCAAGGACGATTTGGGTCTCCTCTGTCGGCACTGCTTCTCATTAGGAGTGGGTCTGACGATGATGAAAATGATAAAGATGACTAGTGATGATGATCGATGATGACCGATCGTGATCGACGATGATCGACGATGATAATAATGACGATGATAACAATGACGGTAATGGCTGCAATAACATTGGAGTGACCGCGCAGGGTTCTTATGCGAAATTGATAGATCGAGGAGGCGGAAGGTTGGGGGAGAAAGTGCGGGAGGCGGGTTGATAGCCGGCCGCAAACACTTGCAGGTTTGCATTTAACTGCGCGCGAGAGAGAGAAAGGAGGGAGAAGGGACTGAAGACGAGAGAGGACTTCGGGCGGAGAAAACGCGAGGGGAGAAAGGAATGTAACTGGGGGATGTATTTCTGCTGAGAATGACAAGAACAGTGGGGAGGAGGGGGCTTACAAGGAACATTGATCGATTCATTGTCCGAGGAAGAGGTAGGGAAGGGTCGAGGGAGAAACATTTGTCTTCTCCTGGGAGCGTATGGGCGTTCATATCTTCTATGGAACGAATGCACATGCTGCATTTCCTGTGGATTGCCGCAAGCGCGCGCCCGCGTGTGTGCATGCGTGTGAGTGGAAAGAGAGAGCTGGTACACATCTAGGCCAGACTCGCGCATGGGCAAATCACACCTACGTATGGCGCCTATCTGACTGTCCAGACCTCTTCCCAACAGAAGCGACCATATAGATGAACAATCAATCGATCGACGAGATAAAATGTAAGGAGGGGCGACTCTTGTGCTTAAGAATGGAGATTTTGTATCTTTTTCTTTTTTGTTTTCTATTGAAGGGCGACGAGCTTGCGAAATCATCTTTATACTGCTCGGCTGCTAAATTCAGACTTATGTTTACTCTTTGGAATTCGAACTCAAGTATGTATTTCAACCGTTCAGGGTTTTGCCGACACAGAGGAGACCGATCTTTGTCTTCAAAAGACGAACGAGGGGAGGGCGGGGGACTGGGGCCGAAGGGGAGTCGAGTGGAGGGGGATTGGGGCCGAAGGGGAGGCGGTGGACTGGGGCCTTAATCGGCGAAAGGGAGACAAACAAAGACTGGCCAGAGCATATATTGGCACTACAGAGTGTCAGGTGCAGACCTTGCAACTGCACACTGCAGTGCGCCATGGTGTTTTCGTCTCTCGCCAACTTAGGCACCAGATTTCCAAGGGCTTTCCTTTTTTTCCCCTTCTTCGCTTTCGGTCGAACAGTGAACCATGCTGACCATTCACTATTTGTTTTATATAACTTTCATTTTGGGGGACCATTTCTCGATTTACGCCTGTCATCCTTGGGCAGGGACCGTGCTAATCTTCTCTGGATAGTTCCAATTACAACCACTCCCGAAGGACAACCACCACGTCAGTATTCGGCTCCGTAAACGAAACGAAGAAAAGCGAAAGTCGGTAAAAATCCGGCTGTTATCCCTTCCGACCGGAGGGCAATTAATGCAGTCCGAGAAGAAGCATGGTGTTGAAATGATCTTTCATGCTTTTGTACAGATGGGACGCTGGGCCGGATTCCCAGTACGTGCCGCTCCCCTCGAATAAGAACGGAGCCATCAAAACAGCGGCACCCTCACCAGGTACGGGCTATAATCCCGATATGAGCAAGGCTACCGTATCCCAAACTGATACTTTCATTAAAAAAAGAAACAAATGAAGTTGCTCAAGCTCCAATCTTGTGCATGATTGGCTGCCAACCGGGAAAAGTAACCCAGTCGGGTTCTTTTTTCTTTTTTTTCCCGTTATCACGTTCCATCTCAATTCGAACTCAGGTATGTATTTCAACAGCTCATGGGTGTACCCACTGAGCTAGTCCCCGCCCGTGGTACTCGGGTTCTTCTTTTTTCCGTCATTTGGGCCATTTCTCGATTTATGCGTGTCATCCTTGCGCAGGGGACATGCTAATTTTCTCCGTATTGTCCCAATTTTAAGAAATGTCCTGACGGTCACTCGGGTTCTTCTTGCTTTTCCGGTTCGGATTCTTTTTCCTTTCACGCAAGAAGTGCAAGCTACGAGAGAAAGGCACTTGTAGGCAGACGGCCGATAATTTCTTCTTTTTTTTTTTGTCTTTTCCCCCCTACGGCAGTGCAATACTGAGGCAACGCTGGAAGGGGCGAGCAAGCAAGCTTACCCGTTTGACCCCTCCATGGCCCGAAAAATGAATTTAACATCCTTGTGGCCCGATGGACCACTGATCAGAACAGATGATACACTTGATCTTAGCCAAAAGGCCGAGATAGGTATACGGCCGAGAAAATGACTTGCTGCGACCCGAGGAAGTGCCCATCGGGATGGTCGCTGCTGTCGTACCTCGGTAATGACGTGTGCCGCGTTCACGGCAGGGTTGAGAAGATACTTCATCGCATTCTTCAGAGTGAAGGTGTCCACAGCCGCCTTCATGCCCTGGAGAAAGTCCTTGGTTTTCGCTCTACCCGGTCGTAGACGCTCCTGCGCATTGTCATGCGCCTTTCCAATATCCCCATCGGGCCTCTTTGGAATGCCATCAGCGTTTGCGGTACCAGGCACATCATTTCCATCACCACTGGGGTTCGCCTGTAGACACTCCAAGAACACCAAGAACTCAGCCTTGGACAAGGTTCCTTTGCCCCCAGACAAGGTCTCGAACGCCCGCCTCACCAATGCCGGCACCTCTTTCTCCTCTTTGGAAACCCGAAAGCTGCACACGAACTTTTTCTTTAGCTGCTCCATATCTGTCCCAGAAAAGGACTCTCTCTCTCTCTCTCTCTCTCTCTCTCTCTCTCTCTCGCGCGCGCGCGCACATATACACATACCCGCAGACGCTCAGCCACACACACAAAATAACACGGAGGGGCTCTCTCTCAGACAAACATAGCACTCTCTCTCTGTCGCCCTCTCTCCCTCCACCCGAATCCCCTTTGCTGGTGCGTGCCCGCGCGTGCATGTGCGTGTGTGTTCGCAGCCAGTAGGCTGCGTTTTGCCGTGACAACTTTTGTCGTCTAGCGGCAAACGTCGATGACAAGTTAGAGGGGTTTACAGGGCGTCGTGCGGTGCAGGGGAAGGGTGCGGTTGGGGGCAGGAGACGGACCGGTCGTGCGTGAGGTCGAGAAGTTGGAGGCCCGTGGGTACGTGAGTGCGGTCGGTTTAGGTGGTGGTGGTTGCGGTTCACTTTCCTTTTCGGGAGATGGTCTTTTGGACACCGGGCACGCAGGAAATTTTTTCCTTTGGGCTCGCCCTCGTCCGTTCTGGAGTGTGAGTCTCCAAGGTCTTTTTTGACGGTTATTCAAGTTCATGTATGTGCGTGTTTTCTACATCACATTCAGACCTTCGTTCCAACGACAGTTTCTTTTTTTTTTTTTTTGCCCGGCGGGGGCAAGGTCCCACTTGCACGGATTACGAGATTCTGACCGTTGATCTTTGCTATCTACGGTCAATAACTCGTAATTCGTGTAAGTGGGACCTAGCCCCCTTAAGCCACAATCGAGCTCGCCCATGCAGAATGGACATCATGTCACGAAGGAAAAAGGTTTCCAGAGGGCATATTATACTCGCAGGAGGGAATTGTGGACCTGTCGAATCTGGACAGGACGGCCTTTCAGGCCTTTTTTTATTGTCATTATAGAATTACGGGGAACCCCGTAGCAGCCACATCCGTGCTCAAGCCTGTGTTGATGCGACTGGGGGGTGTGACTGCGGCGATGCACGCAGAGTGTAGCGTCGTCGTGGTCTTCCGAGAACGCAGGAAGTGATGGGCAGCGTGGGTGAAGGACTGCGGGTATGCAGCATCGTTGTGGCAGTCCAATAACGCAGGAAGTCGTCGCTGTCATGTGTGTGTGTGTGTGTGTGTGTGTGTGTGTGTGTGTGTGAGAGAGAGAGAGAGAGAGAGAGAGAGAAGCGCTCTCTGTCCGTTGTCTGCTCCGTTGGTCTTCTTCCCTTCTTTCCCTTGATACCTTACCTCTCTCTCTCCTCTGGCTGCCTCCCTTACCTCTCTCTCTCCTCTTCCTCCCTCCTCCTTCATCCCTCTCCTTTCCCTCCTCCACCTGCCTCCTTCCTCCCTTCGTCGCTCATCTGGGCCGAGGTCCCACTGGCAAAGAGGATCGGGTTTAACACCTGAAAATTTGGACGTGTTTTCCATGTGCCCTCTCTCTCTCTCTCTCTCTCTCTCTCTCTCTCTCTCTCTCTCTCTCTCT
>BFEA01000022.1:574221-596281 GCA_003427395.1 Chara braunii
GGTTAGTCCCGGTTATTCGAGGGCTCCAATCTATTTGTGGGGAGCTGCACATGCTGGAAACCGGGTCCAGCGTCCCATACAGAAACTTGCCATTTCACTCGATGCAGCTGCCTACCAAATCATTATGCCTTTTCACCTGATGAGACAGGCGCCAGATCTGCCTGCGATAAACTAGCTAGTTAGAACCCTCATGACATCGACTGTTTCTGCCTATTTTTCTCCATTGTTTCCAGTGTGTCTATTCTGCTGCCAACCTTACCAAATTCCAGGAAAACCCAGGCCTAAAACCTGCAGGTTTTGTCAGTCTCCACTTGCCGTTGGGGACTCTCCTCCCTATATTTCCCCTACCCTCAGCCCCCAGAGACTCACGGGGGTCTGGGCCCCAACAGCCATGGAGTAAGCGAGATACCTTCGTTCGCCTTCCTACTGACTAGCCTGCCCTCCAGTCCCCAGGTCCCAAAAAACCATTTATACCTTGTTCGTCTGTTCCTTCTCTTCCTCCAGTCAGCCCAGATCATCGACCTTATGCTGTCCAGAATCTCTTGGAGGATGGAAGTGTCTGAATAGTGCTTGGCCTTGAAGAGCCTGCCATTTCTTAACTTCCAAATAACATTCATGATTGCAGCTCTAGCAGCTATGGCCACATAACCCCAACCCTTCGTGAAGGAGGTCTTGGGGGGCAAGATCCCGTTCATTACAAAATCTTCGTCCCATGTAATATTTGCCTTAGCAAACTTTTCCCAATGATAACTCCACCAGCTCCAGATTCTATGGGACTCAATGCAGCCCCACCACAGATGGACCACCGTCTCCGGTTCCTTTCTGCAACGTGCACACTTCTCCTCCACCGGCATGTTTCTCCCCTTCAACCATATTGCCGTTGGGACCGCTCTGTGCGAATGCAGCCAAGCCAGGCTAGCAAACTTAACTGAGGGAATCACTTGAATAGATTCCCAAATCGTAATTAAGTCTTCTGACAAGACTGCCCTTCGATTCTGGCTGTTTGTTGCCCTCTCAGCATTCCATTTACTCTTAACCGACAAAGGGGTTTTCCACCCTTTGACCTGCACTCTATAGCCCGTACAAGGCTTGTACTCAAATAGTGTTGTTGGCTCTTGAGACTTGTGAGGCTCCCAACCCCATTGAAGAGGAAGTGCCCTCAATTTTGTTACTGGTAGAGGGCCTAATGGGCACAGAATTTACGACCTCCCCCTCCTGCCTTTTACATCCTTTACTACTACTTGTCTACATCCTGTAAGATCCTCCCACACCTCTTGCCCTTCCTCCTCAGAGACCAACAGATTCCCTACCTGATCCTCCTTTAGTCGACCCCGAATCATCTGAAATTCCCCATCACTCCTTATCTTCTCGACTCTCCACAGGCACTCCGGTTGGTTCTCGTCCCCCTCCAGGAACCACTTACCTTTGTAGGATGATCCTGGTTTAGCCAGTATGGTCTTCCACTCAGAGGGTATGCTTTCTATGATGTCTGCCAATCTGTTTTCTACAAACCTTAGATGCTTAAGCTTCGATCTGATTTCGCTTGCTGACCGCCAGTTAGCAGTATCTGTGTTCCATAGGTCCTTCAACCTTGAGACCCCCTTTTGGATCCTCGAAGATCCAAATGCGCCTGGGACTTCCTCGGCAGACCATGGCACCCCCTCCTGGGAGCAGATCCAGCGGTTTTCGAAGATGTGCTGTTGGAGGACTTCATCCAGCGACTCCGGTTTCTTCTGCTGTTCAGGGAATACTTTAGACCAGGCCACTAAGATGTCCGCCCAGATGTGGGATTTCAATTTCCTCTTAACAAAGGCCTTCTTGAGTAAGCAGACCCCCACATCCTCAGTTCTGGAGAGATCCCATTCCTTCGCGAGGATGGATAAAGCTAAATCCACCAGGGGTGATTTGAGTTATCAGACAACAGCTTGATTGGCCACCTAGCGAGAAGCGCTGAGATCTGCATTTCCGGATCCAAGACTCCCAGTCCCCCATTAGCTTTCTCCCCCACCACTTTTTCCCAAGCAACTTTCGCTAGATACCCAAGGCTTTCGTCGAATACCCCTTTCCACAAGTACCTGCGTGCGGCCATGATGAGTCTTCGATAGGACTCCTTCTCCAAAGGCCGTAGGGATCCGGGAAACCATCTATCTGCGAAGACCACGCTGTTTAACAGCAAGGCACGCCCTTGGATTGATACCCCTGGGACCTTTGAAATTTTCTCTAATTTGGCTAGCATCTTAGCTTCAGTTAGGTCGCTTGCTTTCTTCTTTACATTACACATTCCAACTTGCACCCCCAAGAATCTCTCACTTTCATGCACAGGTAAACACTTCAAACCCCAATCCACACATAAACGATTGTCACTGTGTGTGATGGCCACTGATTTGGGCCAGTTTACCAGAGCCTCAGAGAACAGTGAGTACAAATCCAGGCATTTCTTAAGGGCCCCGAGCGAGGTTTTTGAATTAGTGGACAAAGCAAACAGATCATCAGCCATTGCTGAGGCCTTACATTGCCTCCCAGTACCCAAATTGAGACCCTCAATATCTGGATTTTTCCTAATGGCGCACAAGACTACTTCCATTTGGATAACGAACAGCAGAGGCGCCAACGGGCACCCTTGCCTGAGGGACCTTGAGAGTAGGAATGGGGCGGAGATCTCCCCATTGACCATAACCTTACCTATTCCCTTAGTATAGAGAGCCTTGAACCACCTGCAGAAGATATCCCCAAAGCCAGCCAGCGAGAGAGTTCTCAAAACAAAATCCCAATTAACTCTATCATAGGCCTTCTCTAGATCCAGGAGCAAGGCCACTACATGGGGTTGGTCCTCGTTCATAACTTCTAAAGCTTCGATTGCGAGCATAATATTGTTCATAATGTTTCTGTTTTTCACAAAGCCGGCTTGTTCAATCCCGATTAGCCCCGGAAGGTGACGTTTGAGTCTAATCGCTAAGGTCTTAGCGAGGATCTTGTAGGAGGTGTTCAGAAGAGAGATAGGTCTCCAGTTCCTTATGTTCCTCTTCTCACCTTTTTTGTATAAGAGGGAGACTATCCCTAATCTGGACTCCTCCCCTAGGTTTGAACCTTCCAGTAGACCATTATAGACGGAGACCAGTTCCGGGCCTAGTGTGTCCCAGTATGTGAGGTAGTATTCCACCGGTAACCCATTGCTGCCGGGACATTTCCCTTTTGGCATGCAGCAGGTTCCAGTCTTTAATTCCTCCAAAGTAACCGGTCTGTCGAGATCTAGCCTTGCATGGGTTGAGATCCTAGGATCGAATGTTTTCCATAGCTCCTCCTGTAGCAGCTTATCGGACTGAGCGTCCAGCTTCGGACGACGGGAGTGGAAAATATCCTCAAAATAGATTCTAGCGTACTCCAGGATATGTGAAGTGTCCTTGGCTACTGGTTCAAAAGGGTCGAATGGGTGGGTGAGTTCCACTATAATAGAGTTCCCCTTCCTGGTTGAGAACCTCAAGAAGTTTTCTTTTGTCAGTCTGTCCCCAACCTCAATCCACTTGACCCTTGCTCTGTCAGCCCATATTTTTTCCTTTCTTATTTGAAAATTTTCCAGTTTATCCTTCCATGTGTTCCTTACCGAGTACCAGTATTCGTCCCAACCCGGGACAGACCAAACTTGCTTTCGGCCCACTCAACTTTTGCAATAATTTCCTGCTCCTCTCTTCTCTGATTAGCAGCTTTGATCCTAGAGGCAAAACTGAAGGACGCCGCTGCTGCTCTATTTCCAGCATCCAGCCAGTCACCTTCACTGTCAAAGTATGCTTTGTTTTGCTTCCATTTGACCAATAAATTGCCTATAGAACTTACCAAAGTTTTGTCATTCAAGATAGACATGTTCAGCCTGTAGTAACCCTTACCTATTTAAATTCTACTGTCCGGGACGAAGGTGGTCAAGACAGGTCTGTGATCTGACAATGAGTCAAACGGCATCTTCACCTCCATTGCCCAGTCCGCAGGCTTACCTCTAAGGAGGAAGTAATCCAGTCTAAGCCTGGTGTGACACCCATTAGCCCTTGCTTTGCTTGCAGTCCAAGTGAACTTTTTATCATCCGGATGAATGGTTCTAAAGGGATCAAACAACTCTTGCCCAATCATAAAGGAATTTAATGTCACTGTATCCCCCCTGGTTGGGTCCCCGGAGGTTGAGTCCAGCGATGGGTCCAGGACTGTGTTCCAGTCCCCTCCCAAGACTAGATTATCTCCTGTCGGAAGAAGGAGAGGGAGAACCTCAAAAAAATGAAACTTTTCTTTTTGGTCCGTAGGGGCATATACCGACATAAAGGACCAGTGGATCCCCTCCATTATCACCTTAATCCAAACCCACCTCCCCAATGAGTCTGCTAGATCATCCTCTAAATCAAAGCACAGGTCACGGCTAATTAATATAGTCGTCCCACCCTTCGTGCCGTCTGCAGGGGCCCAGAATTGTGGCCCCTGCCATTGCCATCTGTTTTGTGCTATCTTTTCTTCATCCAACTTGGTCTCTTGGATGAGGGCTATGTGCACTCGTTTTTGATGCAACCATGATTTCAGTCTCGCCCACTTTCTTGTGCCATTCGAATCCCCGAGGCCCCTGACGTTCCAAGAGACCACCCTGAGCTTAGTCATTCTTAACTACCTCTCCCCCAGATTGGATCAGGGACAAGTTGGGGGGAGGAAAGACCGAGATCTTTTCGCCCCCTGGGTCTCCAGCACATTCCACGCTCCCCGAATCTTTAACCGTAGGTACCAGGCTGAGACTGGATTTCCTTTTCCGGCTTTCCTTCCCAGCTAATCCATCCCCCTTATCGGGCCACGGGGCACTGAGAGTTTAACTGAAATACTCAGAAAACAAGTTGAGATCGCTTTGCAAAAGTCTGTTGAATTCAAAAATAACATCCCCCGAAACCGCTTCCACAGTATATACCATGTTGGCGTGCAGGGACTTCTCATCCATTGCCCATTTGAGCGGGCACCAGAAAGCGTGACCTGTTTCCAGTGCGGCCAGTTCCTGCTCAGTTGGTCTCGCATCATAAGCAGCAAGAAAGAGGTGCAATTTGTTGCCACTTGAGCTGGTTCTGATCAGCCTTCTGGAACTCAGCTTAGGAACTGCCCTGACCGCGACTGTTTGACCAATGTAAGTTTTGACCTTGGAGAGCATGAGGCTCTTCGTTGGATTTCCGTCCAGGGAGTAAGGGGTGAGATATCGGATGATTGACTCCTTGCTGTATGTGAGAAACTTGATGCCGTCCGGAGTCTGTCTGAAAACCAGGGGAATAAAATATTTTTTTTAATTTTGCCCCCCGGGGTTGTCTGGTTTTCGTGAGTTCCTGGCTTTCTCCCTACCCCAGTGGTCTGTCCACCCCCTTCTGTATACTCCATCCTCCCTTTTTTGTCCTTAGGGTTGCCGAGGTCATCTGCGGAACCTGCTGATTCGAACCAGTCTTGAGAGGTGTCAGTCTGACCCTCTGAATCCTCCTCTGCCCTGCTACTATCAATGATCTCTGCATCTTCAACAACTGCCTGATCTCCCCCTGTGTCCATCAGTTTCATTTCTGCATCTACCGAATGGTGAGCACCGACTACCTCTGATTTGAGGGTCCCACCCTGGTGCTGAGTACCCGGTATTGCACTTGTATCCGTCCCCTTGGTCCCAGCTGGGCTAGACGGGGGGGGCATGCTGCCTCTGAAAGTAAAACCTCCTTTCTCATTATTAGGCTCCTGATTTTTCCTCGTGGTCTGCTCATTGGGTAATGCCTCTATCTCGCTTGCCGGAAGCCCTTCGTGTCCTATCAGACATGCGGCTTGCTGAGCGGGCGTTCGGGGTTGAGCGGGCTGAACGGGTTGAGGAGGTTGCCCGGACTGAGCTGCGTGAACTGACTGGTCGGGTTGGACAGGCTGGAGAGGTTGTACGGAATGCGGATCTTTTCTCCCCCCCTCATCCAAACCGGTCTGTCCCCCTGGTGTAGTACCCGGCTTACTCCCGTCCTCTATTGAACCATTCGACCCCCCCATCTGCATTTTATCCATTTCCTTTGTTGCAGATTTGTCCTTAACTACTTTCCTCCATCCCAACGCTCTCTGAGAGGGTTTCTGAGCGTGGAGGTTGGGCTGGTCTAGACCTGGGACAGCTCCCATTAGACTCCCCCCTACCGGTTGTGTGCCCAGCTGAATCCCCTGAATGCCCTGAGGAACCTGCCCATTGTCCCATTGCTTGGGCGGACCCAACTTGAGGGCGCCTGCTTTCAGGCCGTCTCTGCTGGATATCGTATTCAAGGATGACTCCCAGCCTTTTCCGTTAACTTTTCCCCTGTTTTGTCTGGGGTTAGTAATTTGCCTTTGCTCCAACGTATTTATCGCAAACATTTGTGGGGTTTGTTGGGGCGTCGGGTTACGCCAGAGGTTTGGGTCCTGCTTGTAATCCAGCCCTTCTGGTTCCGCCTGCGGACAGCTGTCCGTGGGATGACCTACTTAGTCACGGCAGTTCTGACAGTAGTCTGTGTACTGAGTTACTATCCTAATCAGCATGGTGGAACCATCTGGCTGTGGCCACTTCAGATCATTTGGAACTCTATTTCTTCTGTCTCTCGGAATATCAAACTTAACGTTGTTAAGCTTGGGCATATCATCATACTTTTCAGGTGGGTACTGTTTCAGAACTCGGCCCACCGCAAAATCCAGCCCAGATCTAACAAAGGGAATTCCATTGAAAGGGACTCTCAAGGCCATGACCCAAATTTTGCTGACTTCTTCTTCCTCCCTGCTCTTCTCAATCTCTGTTTGAGACATCCAGCGTTTGAAAGTGAGTTTGTACAAACTGCCATCAATTTTGAGTTTGTGCGACCCCATGTTAATGAGAAAGTCCACTGTGTTTTTGTCCCTTGGGTAATAAGACATCACATTACGGCCCTCTTGGTGAACCCTTCCCCTTTCCTTGTGGTGCAGGTTGGGAGGGAGAAACGTATCCTCGAGAGATCTGATGCAATTTTCTTTTTTCTCCGCTGTAAGTGATTTGAAAGACCCCTGGAAAAATATAACCACTACCTGCTCATTGAGCCATTCCTCCTGAACTTTCTCAAACTCGGCGGGGAGGGAGATCTTCACTGATTTACCCTCCATTTCAAACTTTGCGATTTTGGACGTATCCAGAATCACTAATCTGTCGTAGCACTTTTCGAACATCTGTCTCACTCTTTCCACATTTACCTCAAGCTCCTCATCCTGACCCACCCTCTTCTCAACTTCCATACCCTCTTCCTCCGAGTCTGATTCGTTTTCCTCCCCTGGCCACCATCTTTGTCTCTCCTCCACCTCTTTCCCCCTCCCCTTCCTTATTGAACGAAGCAGCTCCTTCGGTCCTATCTGATCATCTGCATTATCTCTGATCTGCTTTTCCCCCCCTGTTCCCGCCACCCTATTTTTCCGGCTTCTCCCGTTTCCGGAGCTTATGCTGGTGCCCTCTCCCTTCACCTCATCCGCCCTAAACTCAAACCCCCCATTTTCTCCCCTACTCAGTGGCTGCTTCCCCTGGACATTTTCCCCTTCCAACTCCATGTTTACCTTCGTAATGTCCCCGTTATCCCCCCCTTCCTTCTCTTCGCTTCCTGATACTGGCTTTTTCCAGAATGGAGTGTACGAACCCCATTGGAAGCTTCCCTTTGCGCCCTCGGAGTGCATTCTATACCACTAGCTGCCACCGGTGTAAAGATTTGAAGGAAACATGTTAAAGTAAGTGGGGGGGATCACTAGAGTTGGATAAAGACACAGTCATACGGCCCCCCCTTTCACGCAGAATACGGGCGTATATGAGTTGAGCCCCTGTCACAAGGGAAGTCAGAAAAGGAAAAAAAAAGACACGGATATAATCCTGAAAAGGGAGAACCAGGCCGCCTTCTCCCTAGGCTCACGTTACTCGCCACTTTTGTTTTTGGTCGTTCGACCGCTTTCCACTACTGCACGGAATGGCGCCAGTCTCCGGACGATTTCCAGCAGGACAGGGTCCTAGTCAGTCGGCCCCCCTTTCACGCAAAATACGGGCGTATACGAGTTGGGCACCTTGTGGCAAGGGCAAACGAAAGGGGAAAGATGAAACAGAATTGAGATCAGTGAAACTCGCCAAAAAAAAAAACTGACCAGGCAGAACCAGGCCGCCTTCTCCCGAAGCTCACGTTGCTCTCGCCAGTTTTGTTTCGGCCATTCGGCCACTTTTCGCTACTGCCAGAGAGGGCACCAAGATCCGGGGGAACACCAACAGGACAGAGTCCTAGTCAGTCGGCCCCCCCTTTCACACAAAAAACGGGCCTAGGTTGGGTGGGTCCCCTGTTCCGAGGGAGAGCGAAACAAGAAAGAAAACGATGAATGCAAGAAAAGCAAGTTCTAGCCAAGTACACTGAAAAGGGAGAACCAGGCCGCTTCCTCACTAGGCTCACGTAGCTCGGGGCCCCCGAAAGATTCCTTCACACTAAAGATCCTGCGCCGACAATGACTTGGCCAGCTGGCCCCCCCTTTCCCGCAAAAAGCGGCCTTGGTGAAATAGAAACCCCCGTATCCAGAAAAGGCGAGAGAGAGCAAAGCAACGAGAGGAGATCGCCACCAAATTCGACAGAGCGAATCTCACCAGGTATTTACCCTAGACGGGACAGAACGAACTGAAAATCAGACACTCCGCTGTAGTGACAAAAGGGGGGAAGGTAGACAAAGCGCCCTCCAATCCGAAGAAGCCCGCAGCTGGACACTTGGCGTCTAGGAAAGGAAAGAGTTACCCTCCCGTCGGAGGGCGAGAAAAGAGACAGCAAGTACAGTTACTGGACGAGTCCGATATTAGTTTTGGAGAACAAGCAGCAGGTTAGTTGTTATTGGCTGAGGCTCTGGCACAGACACAGTGACAAAGGCTGTGGATGGGATAAGAAGATACCTTACATTCGTGGCCCGCTCCCTCCACAGTCGTCATTCTTGATACACGAGGTTTCGACGCCCCCTTTTATACATTTGTCTACCCAATATAGTAAAAGATTTACTATCTCAGTTCCATAAGAAGGACGCGCATTCCCACGCGTTCTTCGATTCGGTGTGTTCGGTGTACTCTTCCGAGGTTCCACCCCTCCCCTTCCCTTCCTGCCTCCTCTCCCCTTCCCCCCTCCTCCGGCTAAGATACAGAGAGGACAGTCCAGTCCGACGCGTGCTTAACTGCTCTGCTGTTTTTTTAGCGAAACAGTTGCTGCGTGGAGCTGCCGTCTCGCCCGTGCTTAGCGCGCCGGGCTATGGCGGCTGAACACCGTCTGTCTAACCCTATTCGTGAAGCTCGACGCTACGTGCCTAGTGCGCTATTGCGCCGCCGCAACGCAGGTCCTCCTCTCTATTGTTGTTCGCTGTTTTAATTATTTTTTGCATTGACAAATGCCTTGAAAATTTACAGATATGTAGTTTACATAATCAATAACTCATTAAAAAATGTTCAAAAAATAATAAAATTTTTTAGGCCCCGAAATAAAGTGAAAACAAAAAGTTAAAAGTGAAAAAAAAACAAAATAGTGAGTGGGCGAGCACGTTTTGACACCCCCATCTTTGATGATTTTTAATGTTTTTTTGGCTTAGCGGAATGGCTTCAAAATGTATAGGCGTATAGGTTACATCATAGAGAACTCACAAGAAAAATTCAGAAACAAAAACGTATTTTGAGGCCCCGAAATATTTTTTGGCGGGGGCCGAACCTGGAGGTGTTTGGCCCCCGAACGGGACCCCGAACGCCCGAACGTTCGGGGGGCAGCCCGGGGGCCCCCGAACGTTCGGTCAGGTAACCCTGTATATATATATATATATATTTTTTTTTTTCTGACTATTTTTATTTTTAAATTCTGTAAATAATTTCGATGTGACCCTGAGGCAAAATTGTTCAGTTTATTTTTCTGCAGAACATACTTTTTTTTGAAAAAGTTTCCAGATTTTTTGGTGTTTCCCCCCCCCCTTGTAACCCTTTTGGGTCCTTACACGGATGGGCCACCCGGGCAAACAACGTGGCCCGGGTGGCCCGCTTGGTAGTCTAGCTTCACACCTACTAGCTTCACACCTATAAACATGACATTAAAAAAAAAAAATACATTCCCTGTTTGTGACACAGTCAAACAGCCTACACTCCTTTGGTTAACCATGTTTTTTTTTTTTTTTTTTTTTTTTTTCCCCTTAAGACTCGTTGAAAACCATGTGCTATGGATAGTGAACACAACAATGAAATCGTAACCGGCGTTTGGGACGGGCGGAACGCCCGAACCCGAATGCCCGAACGTATGGGACCCCTTGGGGATGCGTTCGGCCGTTCGGGCCGAACGCGGACAAAAAAAAAAAAAAAAAAAAAAAAAAAGGTCATCAAAAAAATCTGAAGAAAAGATATGTTATGGAGAGAAATAAATTAAACAAGATTTGCCTGAGTGCTACATCCGAATTCCTTACCAAATTTGAAATAAAAGTAAAATACGGAAAACAAATACTAATAATAAAAATAAATAGAAATAAAAAGAGAATTAAATTTACTGAGTGCGCGAGCATGTTTTCGACACCGCCATCTTTGGCGATTTTTCTTTTTTTTTTGGCACAGCTAAATGCCCTGAAAATTTACAGATGTGTACTTCACATAATAAAATACCCACTTAAAAAGTTTCAAAAAATAATAAAATTGTTTAAAACCCGAACTAAAGTGAAAACAAAAAGTAAAAAGTGAAAAAATACGTGGGAGAGCACGTTTTGACACCGCCATCTTTGGCGATTTTTAATTCTCATTTGGCTTAGCCAAATGACTTGAAAATTTACAGGTCTGTACCTCACGTCATAGAGAAATCACAAAAAAACATTCAGAAAAAAATTATTATTAGTAGGCCCCGAAACAATTTTTGGCGGGGGCCGGACGCCGTCGGGTTCGGGCCCCGTACGGGACCCCGAACGCCCGTACGTACGGAGGTCTGCCCGGGGACCTCCGTACGTACGGGCTGGTGACCCTGTATATATATATATCGTCACAAACAGAACTGCCCGGACCCTGTATATATATATATATATATATTTTATTTTTTTTCCTGACTATTTTTAATTTTACTTTCTGTTAATAATTTCGATGTGACCCTGAGGCAAAATTGTTCAGTTTATTTTTCTGCAGAACATACTTTTTTTTGAAAAAGTTTCCAGATTTTTTGGTGTTTTTTTCCCCCCCTGTGACCCTTTTGTGTCCTTACACGGATGGGCCACCCGGGCAAACAACGTGGCCCGGGTGGCCCGCTTGGTAGTCTAGCTTCACGCCTATAAACATGACATTAAAAAAATATATATACATTCGCTGTTTGTGACACAGTCAAACAGCCTACCACTACACTCCTTTGGTTAACCATGTGCTATGGATAGTGAACACAACAATAAAATCGTAAGTTATGCCGCTGAAAAGTTGGCTCCCAAACTCGTTCCCACCTTCATGGCTGTCAAGCATGGTGTGGGTGATGAACATGGTATACATGGGGGGAGGGGGGGCGGCCCACCCCTCCCCCACACTTAAACATAACTTGACAATGGGCGGCCCACCCCTCCCCCACACTTAAACATAACTTGACAAAACGCAAGTTTTATGTTCCCTAATCTATAAAGGAAAAACAAATCTCCCCTAATCTATACATGGGGGCGGAGGGGGTGTGGGGGAGGGGCCCCCCCCTCCCCCACACTTAAACGTAACTTGGGAAAAGGCCAGTTTTATACCCTGGGGTTCGACATAGATAAGGGGTGCGGAAAATTCAGCAACACTTTATACCCTGACACTTGACATCAATAGGGAAAACAAATGGGGTGTCCACAAAAAACCGAGCTTTGGAACAAGCCCCCCCTTCCCCTCACCGGAGACAAGAACGCTCCCTGCCCCGCAATTGTGCATGGCACCGCTGTGGCGTTTCGCAAGACTACAACCTCTGGCCCTGGCTACACTTGCTTGAACTTTTTCTGCTGTCTGAACAATGAGCAAAAGTCGACCAGCCGGTTCCAAACCGGCCCCTTCTTCGCACTCCCTTNGAGGGGGGGCGGCCCCCCCTCCCCCACACTTAAACATAACTCGACAAAACGCAAGTTTTATGTTCCCGAATCTATAAAGGAAAAACAAATGTCCCCTAATCTATACATGGGGGGGGAGGGGGGGATGGGAAGGGGGGGCTGCCCCCCCTTCCCCACACTTAAACATAACTTGAGAAAAGGCCAGTTTTATACCCTGGGGTTAGACATAGATAAGGGGTGCGGAAAATTCAGCAACACTTTATACCCTGACACTTGACATCGATAAAGGGAAAACAAATGGGGTGTCCACAAAAAACCGAGTTTTGGAACGAGCCCACCCTTCCCCTCACCGGAGACGGGAACGCTCCCTGCCCCGCAATTGTGCATGGCACCGCTGTGGCGTTTCGCAAGACTACAACCGCACCCCCTCCCTCCCGCACTTCGACATGGGGGGGGAGGGGGTGTGGGGGAGGGGGTGTGGGGGAGGGGGGCCGGAGCCCCCCTGCCCCCACACTTAAACATGACTTAAGAAAAGGCAGGTTTTATACCCAAAACCACAGCCCGGCCTGCCTTAGGGAACTTGGGGGTATCGCATATCGCTGCCACCCATAGCGTTTCTTAGGCTGAGCCTCTCCATCAACAACGGAAAGCCCCTCGCCCTGGCTGCGCCACCACGCTTGGCGTGGTCTAACAGTGCGTGAGCGTGTGCGAGCTTGCGAGCTCGTCGGCGGGATGCCAGCACACCAGGTCGTTTACCCGTGTGATATGCGGGTAGGTTCGTCGCGTGCCCACAAGGTCGTTTACCCGTGTGATATGCGGGTAGGTTCGTCGCGTGCCCTCCTTGTGTGTGGGGTGCTGCGTCCTTCGGGGCCAAGTCCCACTAGCGGTCAGAAAAGTATACGAATGAGGACCGTTCGTGTGTGTGACACTGTTTTCAGCCGCAGATAGCAAAGGGATCGAGCGGTCCTAATTTTGTTGTCGTGCAAATAGTAGGACGACAGATCTTTCTCACCCTCTCATTGACGACCAATTGTGCTAGGTGTTGTTTCTCATCATTGGAGGGATTTTCATTCCTGGTCGGAAGTCGGTAAGGG
Organism: Chara braunii; assembly: GCA_003427395.1. Taxonomy (NCBI): domain Eukaryota; kingdom Viridiplantae; phylum Streptophyta; class Charophyceae; order Charales; family Characeae; genus Chara; species Chara braunii. The sequence goes on from BFEA01000022.1 coordinate 587,337, forward strand.
CCATAATTTTTTTAAAATATGGTGAGCAGACTGCCCTCTCTGTGTGTGTGTGTGTGTGTGTGTGTGTGTGTGTGTGTTGTCATATTTGCTATACACTAAAAATAAACATGACTGTACCCGACTGTTTCGTCGGACTTTCACCGACTCATCAGGAGGTTGAACCCCGACAGTCTGCCCAGGATGCATTTGACTGATGGATAAGGACTCACCACGTGTGTGTGTGTGTGTGTCTGTCTGTGTCTGCACACACGCAAAAACTTTGTGTGTGGACTACCACTCCATGGGCCTCGCTCCACTTCTCTCCACTCACGAAAAGTTTCATTAGTCCTTCTAGAGCTGTCAGACGTTCAAAACTCTCGAAAAAAAATTATTCACTCCACTTACTCTAGATGGGTTTGCTCGAGATGCAGTGGCGGAATGAGACGAGCTCTCTGACTGCACTAAAAGACAGTGCCGCCCTGTTCTGATGGTCGGGACACGAGGCGCACTACGAGGGAGGACACTGGAAAAGCATGTCGTCGCAGGCTGGGCACTCTAGACACTTCGAGAGTGCCCTTCGAGAGTGTTTTCTCAAGCATCGCGTGTCACTAGAAACTTCTCAGTAGCACAACGCTTTGACTTTCATACATTCTAGCATTCGCTTACCCTTTCACTTTTACGCACTCTTGTCCCCTCCCGTACACGTTCACGTACACCCTCTCTTTTCTGATAGCGAAGAAGCACGTTCCTTCCCACAAAACTGGACCAGACACTTTCACCAGACAACCGAAGCCACCCCCGAAAATACCACTCGTGCGGAATGGAGTTCCCTCTCTCTCTCTCTATCTATTTTGTTAGCCCGTTTCCTCTCACTTCCTCGCTTACACTCCCCTGCTCACTTGCTCGCTTCCCTCACTCAGTTCCTTGCTTGCTCGCCTCCGTTCGTCTTTTTGCTTGTTATGTTGCTCGGACGCTAGCCCGCTTCCAACCTTCGCCTTGCGGAACAAAGCGTTGTTCTCGATGTGCCATACCATTTTCTTGGTCAGGTGCTTTCGGAAATCGAGCGCGCACCGTCTCGAATGCCTTTCTCTCTGTCCCTCTCTCGCTCTCTCACTGCACCTCACCCCTCCTAGCGCAAATGACCTCGAAGTCGTAGTTCGCCCATTTCTGACCAGCGCCGAGGAGGAGTCGCGGCAAGCCTTGACTTCCCTTTCCCCCGTACACATACACTCGCACTTGCCGGAGCCCGCAAGCTTGAACGAACAGAGCTCTGGACGTAGCCAGGTTCGTTCAGTCGGACAAACCTTATCTCAGAGACAGCTGTCAGCTCCGATGTTCTCCTCCTAGGACTGCCTCCCTCTCCGCTATGCCCCGCTCGTGCCTATGCAGCTGACCGCGATTGCGTTCGGATGAGTATTCGGCCGGCAGGCGGGGGAGCGAGCGCCGTCTCCCTCACTCTCCCTCGTTCTCTCTCTCTCTCTCTCTCTCTCTCTCTCTCTCTCTCTCTCTCTCTCTCTCTCTCTCTCTCTCGTGCCAATACCCACTCCCCTTCGTTCGCCCTTGTGCATTTCTCCGAACGCAGGCCCCATCCTGCCCCGGTGCGCTTTACAGAGCTACTTGTTGGAGCACCCCCCTTGAGTCTAAGTCGCCGTGTGCTTGAGTATTTGTTTGCCTCTGTCCCTGTTCGCGCCTAGAGACTTATTGCTCGCAGTGACACGGGAGCTCACTTGACGTCGCTCCTCTCTTCTCTCCCGCAGACATGGTAGTCCTCTCTCTCTCTCTCTCTCTCTCTCTCTCTCTCTCTCTCTCTCTCTCTCTCTCTCTCTCTCTCTCTCTCTCTCTCTCTCTCTCTCTCTATCGTTGGTATGGTAACGAGCATTACCGTGCGTTGAGCTCGCATTAGCCCCGTCCACGCTTCGAACTTCCTCCTTAGTGCGAGAATTGTCCTGGCAAAATCCGGGACTGTGCTCCGCTCCTGCGATAGGAAGTTCCCGAGCGCTCTGCATCACCGAGACTAGCTCCGCCCGCTCCTGCCACCGCCCTCGAACACTACGAGCGCCTCGATACTCCCCCGTACAACTCCCCTTTCCTCCTCCCCCCTCTCTTATGTATACCTTTTCCTCCTCCCCTACGTGGGTTTGAGTTTCAATTCTCGAGGCGCCAAAACTTGAAATTTTCGATTAAATCTCTGACTCCCGCCCTCGTTTTCTTCCTTCTTCAGTCTTTCCTTGTTCCCTCCTTCTCTTCATCCACCCTTACGTATCTCTCCCCAATAGGATACGTCCATCCTTTAGTTGCCAGCTCGATCATAAGTAGGAATCGCAGCCCCGATCTCGATTGCCCGCTCTGCTTCGTTTGTAGAGCACCCGCACTTTCGACCAACTCGGGTCTAGGTACATATTTCGTGCGCATTTCTTACATCCCCGCGGGATGCTCCCTCCTCGGACTGCCTCCCACGGTACTACCTCTTCGGCGGTTAGCAAGAAGCTCGAGGCACCAAAACTTGAAATTTTCAATTAAGTCTCCGACTCTCACTCTCGTTTTCTTCCTTCTTTAGTCCTTCGCCGTTCCCTCCTTCACCCATCCTTACGTCTCTCTCCCCAATAGGATTCGTCCTACCTTTAGTTGTTGGATCGATCATAAGTAGGAACCGCAACCCCAATCTCGATTTCCCGCTTTGCTTCGTTTGTAGATCATCCACACCTTCGACCAACTCTGGTCCAGGTACATTTTTCGCGCGCATTTCTTACATCCCCGCAGGATGCTGCCTCCTCGCACTGCCACTTGTCCGCTACTCCTCACAATACTACCTCTTCGATGGTTAGCAAGAAGCTCGAGACGTGTGCGCCTCTTTTATTCAGTTATCAAGAACCCAGGGGTGAACACATTCCCGTTCATCCGTCCGAGCTGACGAAATAGCTCGATGTCTCTCAACCATAGCACAGGTCGTTTGTAGTTTCAAGATCGCTTCCGTATTTTTTTTTCCTTTTCTTGCTTGTTTTCCTCCACAAGGGGTCGTTGTGCAATTTTCTGTTCGTAACGGACAACTTGAGCGGGAGGGAGTTGCCCACTATACAACACTCGATCATTCGGAGTTCGAGAGTTTGTGCGTACCCCACGGCGGGCGACCCCACTCAGCATAGACTGACCACACCTCCTGGTTTCGTCGCGTCGATTTAGTGGCCGGATCCATCGCCGAATCAAACCTGATGACCCCTAATCAACCACCTTATGGTAACGGCCATACCAAGGCCTGAGGTCACCCTCGTTCTGAGTTTTCGAAATTCCACACGACCAGGTTCCAGCTCAATTTGGATTCGCAGTCCACTTAGGCGAGTTGCATAGTCTGGGCTCGCGTCCTTGTTTCCATCCCCCCTTTTTTTTATCTCCTCCCATCAATTCCACTCTCGCCTCTTCAGTTTCCCGGTCCGCCTCCGACCCTGCTTCTGACCCTTCACCGGTTTGCCTCCCCCGTTTATCCCATTGTTAATATGAAGACCAAGAAACCCAAGCCCCCCCCCCCAAAGAATCCTGCAGCCACATACACATTCATTGAAACTTGCGAAAACAAGGGAAACACACACAAAAAACCTTTTGTTTGGGGAAGAAGAGCGTTCAGCTGGTAGGCAGCTGCCCGACAACCAGCCCAGACCCCAGTTTTCGTTGTCGCTGGCGAGCTTTCCCATAGATGTTCCCTCAATCACTGGCACCCCACTACTCCTTTTTCCGACTATGTATCTTTCTCCATGACACACTCCTTCCTTGTCGACGGCCTTGACCTACCCCCTCACCCGGTTATAGTATACGACTCGTGACACACACTCTTCTCCCTCCCTTCAGGTGTCGGTCACTAACCTCATCTGACTATGGTACATCTTCCTACCCAAGAAGCATCCTTTCCCGAGTCTATTCCTTTCTTTTGACTACGGTACAAGGTTCCCTATTTCAGATTGCCCGAACATACTCCTCCTTTCGTTCTCTATCGGGCCTGTTCTCCAACTATGGTACAATCTTCTATTCGAAAAGCACTAAGCCCGTCTTCTCCTCCTCATCCTTTTCTCTCGTTGTTCCCTCCTGCATTTTCTTTCTGCTTTCTCACGCTTTGGTCTCAAGGCTTTTCTCGACACACTCCTTCGTTCCTTTACTCGATGATCTCGGATACGATCCTCATCTTCATCCTCATCCCTCGGTATCTTCCGTATTTTCAGAGTTTCGGCAACTTAGGCCTCATGGCTATATACCGTCTTTTCCAAGCCTTGGGTGATGGTTCCTGTTTCGAAGTCTCGCCCCTTTCATAGCTGATCTCTCCTTCCGTGGGTATTCGACTTTTCCTTTCTCTTTTGTGTCCGTCTCAAGAGCTTCTCTCTGTCGAAAAAGTCTCAGACGCGCTCCTTTGACAGGATCTCTGAGTCAGGGCCCATCTAACTCAGCGAGAAAGTATGCTCCCCCATCCAATCACTTAAGCATCCGGTACCGTGTAGGGTCAAACCCCGGTAGAACTTTGAGCCTTAGTCGACCCCACTGTGGGTCCCAATTGGCTCGGCCTGCCCACGCTCATGCTCAGGGTGCGGGTCATTCGTCCCAGGGTCACCCCCATCTAATGCTTTGAGATGGATGGGGGCGGGTCATCGCACGAGAGAGCTTTGACATTAGGGATGTAGCTCAACCCTCACGCCGGGTGATAGTCTCGCTGGCCATCCGACAACGCTGATTTTTTTTTGATTCTTGATTGTGTTATTAAGCAAATGCTCCTTCCAATGCACAGGCAGTCCAGAGGTTCTTTGAAAGTTTTTTTCTCTTGTGCGCAGGCTAAGCGTCATCCTTAGGTCGCGCACCACTTCCCTAAGCATTGCAATGTTGCAGTGTCATCGGGGTGCGGCAATGCCGTGCTCCCTCCCACCTCTATGCACCCTTCGAATCTCACGCATCTCATCCCTCATTCTTGACGCACCAAATCCTCTGGGGTTTATTATGGTGCCCGATGATAACGATGCACCCATAATCCGCACTCTGAATCCACGCGCTTACCTTGCTAGATGGTTTGACGATGCGAAGAAGGTTCGCATCCAAAATGTTTTGACTAAGGTGTTTTTTGAAATGTTTGTCAAAAGTGCCACAGTCGTAAAAGATGGACAAATATGAAAGAACTTCCTAGAGTGGAAAATAAGCAAACTCACTCATATACGGTTGGAGCGACGATTCCCTCTTCCTTCAGACCCGTTGAATATTTCGGATTTGGAGGCTTCTTCCATATTGCATTCACTTTTGACCAATAAGTTCATGACGCTCTCTAATGAGGAGATTACTAGGATGACATTAGATTTGCCACATTGTCTGATAGAAGGGACAATTCCCCAACCCTTTCACAGATATGCACGAATACAACAGCTTCTCAAAAGGATTTCTTCCGTAGTTGCTTCTTCCGCTCCTCATTCCGCTCCGGTCCGTAGACTCCCGGACTTCCCTTCAAGCAGCATCTCCTCTAAATTTTCAACGACTTGCGGATTATGCTTCACCCTCGAATATGTCAACACCGATTGTCACTGCTTCTGTTATTATTTCTGCTTTACCGGCCGCTACGGCTACTCCATCTCATGTCAGTTGTGTTGTGCCCGCTCATACGCCATCAAGAGACCATCTGCATGTCCATACAGGACCACTGGAACAACCAAGTTCTTTTAATTTTAATATTACCATGTATGACTCTGTTGAATCTATTGGTCCGAAAAAGACACTTGCGCACCTGTCTTATCTTGACAATTCTCACAGAGTGCAAGATATTGTGGAAGCCAGGGTTGTTGAGCCCCGGGTCGGCACCCCTCGCCCCGACAAAAAAAATAAAAATAAAAATAAAAATAAAAAAAGTACAGGGGGTTGCGCAGCCGCAACCTGCACCCCCTGGGCCAAACTGCAATATTGCAGTTTTGGCCCGACCTCGGGCCCCCCCCGGGGCTACACCCCACCCTTATGAGCCCGGGGGTAGTGCGGGCGCAGGGCCGGGGGCTGTCTCTTATACACATCTAGATGTGTATAATATATATATATATATACAGGGTTGCCAGGCCGAACGTACGGAGGCCCCTAAGCTGACCCCCGAACGTTCGCGCATTCGATTCCCGGTAGGGGGCCGGAACTTGAAGGGGTTCGGACCCCACAAAAAAATATTTTGACACCTAAATATTACTATTTGTTTTCTGAAAATGTTTTTGTGAGTTCTTTGTGATGTAAGGTATCTCCTTATTTATTTTGAAGTCATTCTGTTCATCCAAAAATAAATGAAAAATCCTCAAAGGTGGTGGTGTCAAAACTTGCTTGCCCACTCAAAAAATTGTTTTCTCTCTCTTTTCACTTCTTGTTTTTTCTTTATTTTTTTAATTTCCGGGCCATAAAACAATTGATTATTTTTTCAAACTTTATTTGTAGATTCTCTATTATGTAAGATACACATATATAAATTTTCATGGCATTTGTCATAGCCAAAAAAAAAAAGAAAAATCGCCAAAGATGGAGGTGTCAAAAACGTGCTCGCCCACTCAGTAATTTAATTCTCATTTTATTTTTTCTGATTTTCATTATTATTATTTATTTTTAGTATTTGATTTTTATCTCAAATTTCGTAACGAATTTAGATATAACATTGAGGCAAATTTTGTTTAGTTTATTCTTCTGCATAACATATATATTTTTCAGATTTTTTGGATTTTTTTATTTATTATTATTATTTTTTTTTAATCCGCGTCGGGAGGGGGTGCCGAACGTTTAGGCGTTCGGCCCGTCCCGAACGCCGGCAACCCTCTCTCTCTCTCTCTCTCTCTCTATATATATATATATATATATATATATATATATATATATATATATTACGTAGTTTTAGGGGTATAAAAAAAAAATTAAAAAAACAGGCCGCAGACAGGTTCTCATTGGCCGCGGCTGCGGCCGAATTGCCCGCGGCCTAGGCCGCGGGTGTCACGTCGGTGCCAAGGACTTTTGGAAAATTGGGTGTGGAGATCCAGACAAAACAGGAATCTCCCGTGTGGTCCCAGATACGGAGCGACGAGCAAACCAGGAAAAGCAGATAGGAGTCCTTCCCAACGGCTACCTAATCCAAAAAGTATCTTCGAATTTTATCTCGCGCAGCGAGACGCCTTTTTTGGGCCGAAAAAGGGGGGAGATACATGTCGGATCCCGATTTCGAATGAGGGACCTACGACGTTCTTCGCAAAGCTTTGAATTTGAGTTGGAGGGTCGCAGTCTTACGACTTTCTCCTTAACTTCCTCATTGCCACGTGTTTGGTAGTTGAACTCTTCGGCTTGAAAACGCTCTGTGCGGTGACAATCGCTGCACAACGTGCGAGGCAAGTGGGGAGCAACTGTCAGCCATGGGATGAGTCCTGAATGACAATGAGCTCGTTGAAAGGAAGTAAAACCGAAAAGGGAGGGATTCGGAAACGAGTATCAACAATCTCAAAACCCAAGTTAACAAGTTCAAAACACCTTGTTTCAGAGAAAAAATGATAAGGGCCACAAATCTTGGCTACGGCTTCTCGTACGTTCCACTCGCAAACACTTATCCTCATATCCTCGTCATACAGGAAAGGTCGTGGGCGACACCGCCGCGGCAGGTTTGTCGAGCCCCGTCCCCGGGGCACCGGCGGGGGTCCCGGGGGCCGGGGGTCGGCACCCCTGGCCCCAAAAAAAAAAAATAATAATAATAATAAAAAAAATACAGGGGAGTACACAGCCGCAGACTGCACCCCCTCGGCCAAACTGCAATATTGCAGTTTTGGCCCAAACCTCGGGCCCCCCGGGGGGCTACACCACCCCCTCGTGAGCGTGGGGTAGTGTGGGCACGCGGCCGAGGGCGGGGCCCAGCGGGGTGCGGGGCCGGGGTTGGCTGGCAGCAGGGGCAGGGGTGCGGGGCTGGGGGTGCGGGGGACGGCGGGGCCGGGGAAGGGTTTAGGCGCGGGGCCGGGGGAGGGGGTGGGACGCACCCCACTAAATAGGGTATCAAAAAAAAATTGGAGAAGGCTGACTGAGGTAGCCAACGGTGCACCTTTCCACATAAAAAAAAAATAGGGTCCATGCATTCCTTTTTGAATAGTCTTTTTCGCGGAGGACCCCAGCACTGTCAGCAGTACATATAAAAGGGTCCCAACATCTCACGAGATGTTCAGCAAATTTCGTATGAACGAACAACAGCCCAGCAATATATGTTCTAGATCCGAAGTCAGGTCTGCTTTCAAGCAGTTATGGGTTACAAGTTACAACTACTTTTGTTTCTTTTTCTTTTGTTTTTTTTCTTTTTCCTACGAGCAGTGGCCCTAAGGGCCTTCCTCCACTCGTGACCAGCACAAAAGACAAAACATATGGCGGCGTATGTGTTCCATGTTCTAGCAGAAGATTCAATCCCCTCTTTCTTTTGTTTCCTTTCCCTACGACAAGTGCCCCTAAGGGCCTTGCTTCACTCGTCACCACTTGCACAAAAGACAAAACATATGGCGGCATACAGTTCCATGTTCTAGCAGAAGATTCATTCTGGTTTTGCACATTTTTAGTGGAGGGAAGCCCTAAAAAGCACGTGGTGAGTTGGCCTGCTATTGCCCAGAAACTCCTCGCGTGCTCAATGGTCCCATAACTGCTGAAACACGGACCTTAAAGTGAATCAACAGCATATATGCTGGGTGTGCCATTCCTTTAGCATGGTTGTGATGACTACCTCGTTCATGGCAACGTAGCCCTTGCTGATATTGTGCAGGGCCCTCTAGGATAATCCGCAGGGTGTTTGAAATAAATATTAATAAGGATGTATTTGTTTACTTTTTTTTTTTTTTTTTTTTTTTTTGCTGCCTATCGGTGACCAGCATACTTGCGTCGCAGGGATGCTCCAACCCAAACCCGCCATGCCCCTCCCCCATCCCAAGAACTTTCTCTGCGGATTTGGGCTGTCCTCAGCAAGCGCAGTAAGG
>BFEA01000022.1:650525-690525 GCA_003427395.1 Chara braunii
GGTAGATGGTTGAGGTGTCAGGAGTGAGGGGGGGTCGTGGAGAGGTGGCTGCAGGGGGGCATGAGCAGGAAGTTAGTCGGTAGATATGTGACTGCAAAGTCCTCCATGGATCTTCTTTGCCAGTGTGGTTCGTCCGCCCTCCAATTTTTCCATCGTATTTGGAGGGCGTCCAGGAGTTCGGAGAATACTTGGTGCGGGTCCTGCCAGATCTGGCAGTAGGATTCCTTTATTGCTTCTTTGAGAGTAGCGTCTGCCTCATCTGCATAGCTCTGCTTCATGGTTTTCCAGGCATATTGTGTGCGGGATCTGATCTCTTCCTCTATCATCTGCTGTGCTTGCTGCAGTCCAAACTGGTGATCCTTTCTCTCAAAGGAGCATCTCGCTCCCCAAGCTTGCATGAGAACATGTAGTCTCATGTACGTGAAGAGGTTAGTGGCGAACGGGGTCCAGTGCCTTTGCATGTATTGATTTGTGCCTAGCAAGATAAGACCCAGGTCCCACGGGATATGTATGTCCGTAAGTGAGTGGAATGCCGCGTCCCACCACCTCCAGATTTGGGCAACCATCGGGCATGCCAACAGGCAGTGCTCGAGCGTTGCCCTGACAGGCAGTGTCGCCCTACCGCAGTAAGTGCAGATGGGGGACAGCAAGCCTCTTTGCTCCAGATCTGTTCGCGACACTATCCAGTCGGGGGTGGGGAGACAGCGGTGCAGGATTTGCCATTGAAGGGATCTTAGGCTTACAGGCATTATCTTGGCATACTTGGTCCAAGGGAGGTAGGTCAGCAACGGAGGGTTCAAAGGCGAGTCCCTCTCCCACCTATGTGAAATTGTTTGTCCTATCTGCTGTTGTGTTCGTGCTGCTCTGTACCCCCCTTTAACAATATAATCCCAGATATGCATAGTATGTTGGTCTGTCCATTCCCAGTCATTCAGATCAAAGGGAAGGCGGGCTATGGGCGTGGCGGGTTCATATGCGTGGTAACCTTTTTGTTGGTCTCCCACCACTCTAGCATTAATCAGGCCCACCCGGTGCTCTGTGGTATCGTGATCTTCGTCTCGGGCAATCTGGGAGAACCTGGCTCCCGGGTTGTGCAAGGCGAAGGCTTCCAGTGTGCACCTTCCATCGTGTATGTCACTGACTCTATATAAAGTGTCCGGGGTGGGCAGGTCAGCGTATCTGAACACCCTATCCTGTGGTTGAGTTGTTGGACCTGCTTTGAGTGTTTGGTGCCACGCCAGAGGGAGACCATCTATGAGTTGGCGGGACTTGTCTTCCACATTTCTAACATACCTCAGCTTGGTCCGCAGCTTGTCCGACGAGGCCCAATTCTATTAAACAGGGTCCCAAAGGTCACCCACTGTGTAAATGTCTTTTTGTGCCCAGGGGAGCCACAACGAATTTGCTGTGAGCAGAAACGGATTGCCTGTCCCATCCAGGATGAACGGTTTGCCGAAAAGTGGTTGTCTCCATATGGAATGCCACAGTTGGGGGGACGCTTTTGTTTGGCCCCTCGTTTCCTCCATAGTTTTAGCATGTTTGTCCAAAGGGGGTCATTGGGGATATCATCCCTGATAGCCCGCGCTGTGCCTGTCGCGTGTTTGTGTCGGCGGGGGCCAGGGATTGTCCAGTGGTTGTTGGTCAACCACTGAAAGGGGTGCACTTGGTGAGGGGGTGCTGATTGGGGTGCCAGGCCAGCAATCTGCACACAAGCCAAAGGTGCCCAGGGTATGTTGTTTCCAACAAGGAGTCTGATCAACACCTTGAAAATCATAGCCTCACTCTCCCTCTCCGGGTCCAGTATCCCCAGTGATCCGTTGGCTCTTGGTTGTGTGAGGGTGTCCCAACTCACCCTATTCATGCAAGTCTCAGATTTGGCGCTGTTTTTCCAAAGGTACGTGGTAAGCGCCTTTTTCAGTCTGGTGTATTGCTGCGGGTTCAGTGGCCACACTGCAAGTTTGTACCATATGGCCGCGAGGATGGCATTGTTGATTGCCAACGCCCGACCGACGAGGGATGTGTGCAGCCCTTCCCACCTTGTCAGACGGTCAATAGCTATGTTGATAAGGTTGTCGCCGTGGTCCAGCGGAGGTCCCATTGCCGTTAGCCTTACTCCCAAAACCCTGATGGCATCTTCTTTTCTCACCCATTTGACACATGGGGCTGGTGGAGGGGGCTGGTCCTGGGGGTGGAGCCACCAACCCTCTGTCTTTGAGCCCCAATTTACTGTCATGTCTGCCGCCAGAGAAAAAAAATGTATGGTTTGGGCGACGACCAAGAGGCTATCGGCATCTGCGCGTATGAGGACCGTGAGGTCATCATCAAACAGTGACGTCACCGAGATGAGATGGTGCGGGATATCCGGTATAGGCACTTTGCTGATTCTCGGGTGGGTTCTAATCTTTGCTGCAAGAGCCTCCATGACTATAACGAATAGGAGGGGCGCTATGGGGTCACCTTGTCTCACTGATCTCTGCAACTTTATGGGTGGTGAGAGGTGACCGTTAAGCATTATGTTAGTTGTGGCCGATCTATGAAGGAGGTCCACCCAGTGGCAGAACTGTGGGCCAAAGTTCATTTTGATCAGACATATGTCCAGGAAGTCCCAATCGACGTGGTCATACGCTTTCTCAAAGTCTATAAAGAGGACCGCAACTTGGACCTTGCGCTGTCGTGCGTATTTGATGGTCTCATTGACCAAGAGGATGTTGTTCTAGATGTTCCAGTTGGGCATAAAGCCCGTCTGATCTGGGTGAATGAGTATGTTCATAAACGGCAGCAGGCGCGTACTAAGCACCTTAGCCACGAGTTTGTATGGGACCGGGAGGAGGGTGATAGGTCTGTAGTTTCTGATGTCTTCCTTGTCTCCCTTTTTGTATATGAGTGTGGTCACTCCTTGGCCAATCATACCCCCAAAGGAGCCTTCTTTCTGGACGCTGGTTATATACTCCATCAGATCATCTTTAAGGAGATCCCAGAAGTGATCCCAAAATTATTTCGGAAAGGAGTCAATTCCAGGTGTCTTTTCGTCCTCCATGTCTTGCAGGGCGGCCCAAATCTCGTCCGGTGTGAGCGGTTTGTGCAGGGCGGATTTCTGTTCCAGTGTAAGGCGTGTTTGGACTGCCTGAAGCAACTCTTCTCTGGCTCCCCGGACATCCCCAAGGTTCTTGGTGGGGGTTCGAGATGTGAACAAGTCTGTGTAATATTTGGCCGCGTAGTCGGCTATTGTATAGGCGTTTGTTGTGACCGGAGCAGCGCTGTCAAGGGGATGTCTGAGTCTGGGGACCGTGGAGGCCCGCGCTCGGGCTTTTGCTTTGTTAAAGAAATATCTCGCCATTGTCCCGTCCGTGTGGTGTCTTTTGATTCTGGCTTGTATCCTCCATGCTTGGGCTTGTCGTTGTAGGTAGTCTTGCAGGTGGTCCCTCGCCTCTTGCAGCTTTTCAAAGGAGGGGATGTGCTGGGGGTTACCCATGAGTTCATCATCCCAATCTTCGAGCTCTTGCATGAGGCGATCCAGGATGRYCTTTCGRTCTCTCGCAATCTGCACGGAGAATTTCTTAKCCCTATCTCTCARYTGRGCAAYGCCATCGTTAAACCAGGRCACAGTTTGTCCGTCCTCYSGTYGCGGCCTCTTGGACTGCCAGTACTGCYAGAATTCGCGGATCAWGTCTTTAAATTTAGGKAGGGGCAACAGCGAGGTGTTGAGTTTATAGAATCCAGCCCCCCTCTTAATATGAGTGTGGAAGGAAAGTCCCAACGTTATCATTCTGTGGTCAAAGGACTTACACGGGCTGATAGCAGCAATCTCCGCAGTTGTGGTTAGTCCCATTAGGTCTTTGGACACAAGGGCCAGGTCTATGCGCAAGTTAGCTAGTCCCCTCTCCCCCCTTGAGGACAGGCATGTGTACGCTTTCCGGGCCGGATGCAGTGTTCTATAGGCGTCCTGCAGTTCCTTGTCAGCCATTAGTTGTCTGAGCATGAGTGTGTCCAGCCTCAGATCGGGGGGTGAAGATATTGCTGGGTCCGATCGCTGAGAGGTGGACCTTCTGTTCATTGCTGGATCCAAGGTGGTGTTAAAGTCCCCTATCATTATAGTCGGAGCGTCATCTGGTATGTGCTGATGCAGGGACAGCCAGAAGTCTGCTCTGTCAGCTAGATCATTGGGAGCATACACATTGACAAGGTAGAACTCGTCCTCCTCGTATGCCACTTTGAGGCTCACCCACCGTCCTTTGTGGCAGTCATGTTGGACTAACACCGGTCTGAGTTTCGAGGATGGTGGTAACCATATAGCCACTCCTGCAGATGCTCTGTCTATTGCTGGTGCCGAATAGCATGTGTACGGCGAAATGAACTTGGCTTTTGGATTATGTTGAGGGGTGTCCTGGAGATGCGTTTCTTGGATGCATACTACATCTGGCCACCCACGAGCAACCGACGATTTGATCAAATCCCATATGACACTCTTGTTCTCTATCGATGCTTGGATAAGGCCATTGACGTTTATCGAGCGAATGTCAATATCTAAGCAGGCCAGCTTCGCCGCCCATTGGGGGGGTTTCTGGGGTCGGGGAAAGACAGGGGGGGACGGGGGTCGTGGAATCGGGCGGGGGTGGTGGATCGGCGGGGGTGGTGGAGCAAGTGTCCCTGGGCTCTGTGAGTGCGTGGGGGCGGGTGTGGGTGGGTTGGCCGGCGGGTTGGCGGCCTGTGGCCCGAGCGCGCTGTCCTGAACGTCCATCGGGCGCTGGATTTTTTGGATGTCTGTCATGTGGCTCATTCCGATGCTCCTTTCGCTGTCCAGCAAACCTCTTCACTCTTTTCACTGTCCAACAATCCTTTTCACTCCTTCACCGTGATAGGGAGGATGAAGGGGGGATCATCCCACTGGTTGTGCTCTTCCAGCACATTGTCTTCCAGCAGTATTTGCATGAAAGTGAGGATCTTGGACTGCGTCGAGGCAATATTGGTGCTGAAGCATGCGGTGCTGAGGTCCATGAGTTGGTGGTGGGTGAACCACGCGAAAGGGGTATGCTTCTACAATCACATCTTTAGGTCCATAAGCAATATGACAGGGATGATTCCCTTCGGGAGTGAGAGAGAAGTGGGTAATACTGCGCCCAACACCCCTTTTGTGCTTGTCTCACGGATCCAATATTTGAGCCGTTTGAGGATGACCACCTTGGAGGGGTTGCCCCTCCATCCGTCTAACGTCAGGCCATCCGGGAGAATACTCTGCGGTGAGACTGCATCCTGCTGCGGTGGTATAAGGCCTAACACCCAGTGCCCTCCTTGTTTTACTCTAGTAAGTGGGAGGATGATAACCCCGGGTGGCATCACCACCGGTTTGCTGTCATCCACCTCCAGTCTTACCATTTGTCTGAGTCTTTTGGGGGGAGTCTGCGGGGCCCGGTCTACGTCTGCGCCAGCCTCTGATTCGTCATCATCATCGTGGATAATCTCAACCACCCTTAGCTGTTGCTGAGGGGGGCAGGACGGGATCATCGCGGAGCTGTGTCCCTTATTCTGTTGTTTCTCGACCACGCAGGTCAATGCAGTCAGGGGCTGGGGGGGCGTAGTCGCAGGTTGGAGGGTCCGTAGTTGGCCTTGTTGGCAGTCACCCAGTCGGGGCAGTGGTTGCTGGTTACTTTCCAGGTGTGGTGTGGGGGGTGGGCTATTGTGGCAAGCGGCATCGATGTGATAGTTATCACTTCCCGAAGCTGTTGGGGGCCGGTCCGGGTGAGTGTACAACGTGTCACACAGCTCGTGGATCAACACTTTGGGCCAGGTCAGACCTTCATGACAAAAGGCCTCGTCTTGCATGTGCGCTTCCCCCTCGGGTTGGTGGTCCTCCCCCTGCTTTCGGTTGTATGACTGAGTTCCAATCCACACAACTGATTGCGTTGGTCAGCTCTCCATCTCCATAAGAATGTCGCTGTTTTTCCTTTAAGGTTTTTTAAGGCCGGTTTGGTCAGGGGCCACAGGAGGGATTTGTACCATAGTCTTGCGAAGATCACATTGCTTAGGACCAAGATCCGTCCAAAGAGGGAAGTGTGGATATTCTTCCAATTACCCCAGACCTCCCCCTGCTTTCGGTTGTATGACTGAGTTCCAAGCCACATAGCTGATTGCGTTGGTCAGCTCTCCATCTCCATAAGAATGTCGTTGCTTTTCCTTTAAGGTTTTTTAAGGCCGGTTCGGTCAGGGGCCACATGAGGGATTTGTACCATAGTCTTGCGAAGATCATATTGTTTAGGACCAGGGTCCTCTTGAGCATCTTGTAGGCAGATTTAACTGACATCTGCCACAAACTATTGTGACATATTCCTACAGCTCCTCTCCTTGGAGGGTGTTGCCAAATTCATTCTATTGGGTCGAAGGGCAAGTCATGAATTGGTCTTTCTGGCTGGAAGATAACCCTTTGGCCCTTCTCTTCTAGGACCCTTACCTCCCCAGACCTCCCCCTGCTTTCGGTTGTATGACTGAGTTCCAAGCCACACAGCTGATTGCGTTGGTCAGCTCTCCATCTCCATAAGAATGTCGCTGCTTTTCCTTTAAGGTTTTTTAAGGCCGGTTTGGTCAGGGGCCACAGGAGGGATTTGTACCGTAGTCTTGCGAAGATCACATTGTTTAGGACCAGGGTCCGTCCAAAGAGGGAAGTGAGTTTATTCTTCCAATTATTTAATTTGTGTTGGGCCGGGGTGCTTATCCATTCGTCGTTTATTGGTGGCCGCCCCTCCGTGGTCATAGATACTCCTAGGATCCTTATTGGGGTGTCTAGTGGTTTCCATGCAATGCGTGGTAATTATGGCGGACGCCCCCCTTGGTAGTGAATCCACCATCCCTGAGTCTTAGACCCCCTGTTCACTCTCATGTCGGATACCCTCACAAACCTTTCCACCATCTGATGAATTTCCTCCATGTTTTGATATGTGGCTTCCGCCATAACTGTCCAATCGTCTGCGAACAGGGAACACACAGGGATTACATCCTCCGGGATGTGTGTAACTCTAATTTTGGTGATATTCTTATTTGCCTGAAGGTTAGCAGCTAGCGCTTCCATAATGATTAAAAAGAGGAATGGAGCGATTGGGTCCCCCTATCGCACCGAGCGTTGTAGTTGTATGGCCGGTGCAAGGTTCCCGTTAACTTGGACACATGTAGTGACGTTTTTGTGCAGTATTTGTATCCAACGTCTGAAATTTGGTCCAAAACTCATTTTTTTTAAACACCTGTACAAAAACAATCAATCCATATTGTCATAAGCGTTTTCGAAGTCGATAAAGACTAGGGTCGCATTCTGACGTGAGTGTCACGTTGTCGAGCACATCGGTCCGGCACCGTGCGCGGCAGCGTAGGACCCTCTCGGCCGTGTTACGCAGGAGTTGGACCAACCTCATCGCGAACACACAAATGGAGCTTCCTTAGGCCGCTCCGGCCGAGTGCGCCAGCCATACCTCTCGCGAGCCCCTACGACAGGATAGGGCCTATGCGAGGCACAACTTACCTCCACCTTACGGGAGAAGTCACCTCCCATCGGTGGGCGTATCCCCGCCGAGCTACCAGTCCACAGTACGAAAGCTGATCAGTTGCAATCGCAGAGGTGGACCAACCGAGTGCGTTTCTCGTTCGCTATAGAATAGGGGGTACGCGCGGTAATACGCCTATCGGACCCGCACGCGAACCGGCATCTTGGGGGGTTGAAGTCCCAAGCGCGGCTCGTCGTCGGTCGACTAGGACGCATCCCACACACAACGCGCACACCACTTTACGAACACAAAAATAAGACACACACACACACACACATACGAAACGACACAACACAAACAACGCGACAACGCTCCTAGCCCCTCGGTAGCCATCCCATAACTCCCCAATGCGAAAATCGGATAGGCGTCGCGCGAGAGACTTAGTATAAAACCGCGCGGACGCAGGGCCTACTCATATCGACTAGCAATGCAAACGTACGCAAGCAGTCGCAATGATGGCGTACCATGTAATACCCATACTCATGCAGTCCTCGTTAATCTCGAGGGTCGCATTCGACACTCAGGTGTCGGCTGACACGCGCCCTGAGGGTTAATCTCTCGATGTTGGACAACTGCCATGTGCGGTTGAAGACCACACACCCTCTTCTGCACTCTGTGCAGAGCGGGTGGTACACAGGTCCATACCTGTGGTGGCAGTCGTTTCTTGCGGCCCTGGAGATGAGCCTCACTCCGGGCCTGGGCCAAAGTCAAAGGGTTTGACTTTGACGGCTGTCACGGACTACAACGTCCAACCATAAAAAAATCCAACAAGCAAAGGATAAAAGGGAATCCCCAATTTCTCTCAAGGACAAAGTCTGGATAACCCTTATGCACAAATACAGTAGGTCTCTCAAATACTCAGGGTACTCGTAAATATATGAGGGTTAATTACATAGGACGATCACTTCTCACAGTCACAGTGGGGGTCCTCTCAAAAATATATGTATGTAATCGCAGGCAATCTCATCCAGAGTCCGAACCACAAACGCACCTGCAATCACATCAAAGATTCATCCAGAAGTCCACGCACTACACGGGGTCAACTTCAACCATTCCTTGCACTCATACCCCTCGCTTTAGCCATACATGCCTCACTCGTGCAACTCTTAAATAAATACTCAGTACTTTTGTTGGATGACCATTCAATAAAGCCCGGGTGAAAACACAAAAAAACAGTTCAATCACAAGGCTAAAGCCTTTAGGTTGAGCAGCAGGAGTGAATTGGAGTTGAATCGTAAACCGACGAATCGGCAACCGACCTGTTATCAGTGATAACAAAATGTGATCCTTGTAGGATCATGCTGAAACTAGTCCCAATCCTGAATCAGACGATCAAGAGGACCTGTAACACATGACAGACCAATCTCCAAGCTGAAATCATAAGAATATGGAGAATACAACTCCATAACACATTCTCACTCAAATCCTCCTCGTTAACTAAGCCTGAATCTACCTTTAAGCAGTGCCCAAAGCAAAGGCAGACCCTGATATAGTCTCCCCTATATAGGGTGGATCGCCGGAATCGCCACCTGTCAAAATATAATCTAGCTCCTCTAAATCAAGAAAATTTTGGCAGCGCTTCCCGTAGGAAAAGTGTCTTTTCAGAATTTATATCAGCCCAAATATGAAAGCAGAAATAAACTCCAACTCTGGAAAGTCAAATTCTGTCTAACTCCCTCAATTAGTAGAAATTTGGACAACACTCCCTCTAGAAAGGGAGACTTCCCAGATTTGTACTAAGTCAGATATGAACTCAAAAGACAACTCGAGTTCAATTTAGACAAGATTGAGTTCAATTTAGACAAGATTTAACTAACTCCTTAGTTTTGCAGAAATTTCGGCAGCACTCCCTTTAGAAAAGGGCTATTCCAAAATTTATAGAAGGCTAAGTTCAGAATTTGAAAGTAACTTTGACTTCTCAAAGTTCAATTTTAGTCCAACTCCCTGAATTAGCAAAAATTTGGGCAGCACTCCCTTTAGAAAAGAAGACTTTCCAGATTTTTACTAAGTCAGATATAAGAAAAGACAAAGTTGAACTTTTGACAAGTCAAATTTCGACTAATTCATTGGATTTGTAGAAATTTTTGCAGCGCTTCCCGAAGAGAAAGTAACTTGTCAAGATTTATACAAAGCCAAGTATAAAAAAAAATCCCAGAAAATGCGAGAATTGATCTAAGCAGAAAAAAACTTAGCTCAGAAAATGCAGGAATTGAAACTAACTTCTAAGGCTCTAGCACGTGGCGAACGACTAAAGCAACTACCTATCAAACTGAAACTCAGACCAAGTAGTAGCCTCACTCAGTCACATGCAGACCAAACCACAAAGGTAAATACTCTCACCATCCCCAAGTCAACCTGAGCAACCAATAGTTCATGACCTCTCAATGATTTAACCCTTTATACCCAGTTTACATAAGGCATAGGTCAGACCACCTGAACTTACAGAGCGCCCCCAACTTAGCCAGGCCTAAAGTCAGAATACCTAAACTTATAAAGCGTTCTGACTTAGTCAAGTATACACAAAGAGAGGGCACGACTACCTTTCTCTTCTTTGGGCATATGACTAGACCGCTCTAGTTACCCTGAACTGTTTAAGATATCCAAGTTATATATACTTGTCTTTTCCTTTGTCTTCTAAGGCAACATATGACTGAACTAACTTAAGTTCAGTCTGCCCCAACTTACCACGAATTTTATTCTTAGTTATACTCTCTTCAAGTTGTGATAGGTTATAGTCAAACCACCTAAACTTATAGAACAGTCTGATTAGCTCGTTCTTAGATAAAATAATAATAATATATTGCCAAATTATACCCTTGGGTTCCAGCATGTGCGAGGCGTTGAGCCAGACCCCCTGGACTTACAGAAGGATCTAATTCTCTGCCAAATTCATTTTTCTCTGAGTCATCATGTGTGTGGCATTGAGTCAAACCCCCTGAACTTACATAAGGGTTTGCTCTCTGCCAAGTCCATTTCCTTAAAGCAAAGCAGGGAGAGACTGAGCCACCTAAACTTATAGAACAACTCAGCCCCGTAGTTCAGAAACAAAAAACTTAAGAAGATCCAAGAAACGAGGCAACTCAGGGTACCTAAACTTATAGAGCGCCCTGAGCTCCTGAAAGTCAAACACAATTAAACCCTCGCAAGTCAGAGCAGTTAGGACACCTAAACTTATACAGCGTCCTGACCCTCCATGCAATTCACAGCACCGGGTCTCCCCAAACTTAAGGGGACATCCCAGCCTCCAGAGTAATCAGACCCCCTAAACTTATAGAAGGGTCTGACTTCTCAATGCAAGACCAAAATAAAACAAAGCACTGGGGTTCCCCGAACTTATGGGGACTCCCCAGCCTTACTGACCCAGTCAACCATCATACAAATCAAAATAGTCCTCCATCCTGCCTTTCCCATATACAGTTCCTTTTAGCAATCTGACTTCATACGGTCAACAAAGCTGAGACTGAACTTGAGCAAACATTCTTTTACTTGGTCTGATCCAGTGTCATGAAAGCCAAGCCAAAGTCTAAGTACAGGGGCCACACCGCATAACCAGTCAAACGTAGAAGGGCGTACGGATAGGGGCTATAATCCAGGTGTATAAAAGGAAGGAGTAAGATTACTGTACAATTCTCTGCCTCCAGGACTCCTCCTGAGTCCCGGCAGAGCTCCCGCAATCGGTGGGGCAAACCTCCCACAGAGGCCTTGGCGCGAATTACGGGTTGCAATCCCGCATGCCGCCGTCCTCTCCGAACCAACAGACCAGACTCAGAGTAAGAAGGGCAGGAAGAGAAAGTTTTAGACTCTCAGATCCACGGGAGGTGCTCTCAGACTCGCAGGAGAGGGTCTCGATACCTTGACGCGCCTGAGGGCCCCGCAATGGCGGCCAGAACGCTTTGCAGGTTGATCATTCTGAAGTCAACTGCTAGATCCGCCTCTCTGACGACTTCCAAGCTCGCAGCAATAACCTCCCTTCACCGTCCGTTGACGCAGTAGTAGTGGCCTATAGCACAGGTCAACCGTAGCAGTCCGAGCCCAACCCGCAGTCTGCAGCCTTCAACCCACAGGCTGGCAGGATGATCAATACGTTAGCCAGCCAAGGTCAGCGGCCCCCTCAGTGGCTCTGCTGCAGTTCCGTTCAGCGTACCAAACACCTCGAACGTCTCTAGTTGCCCGGTCACTTGTAGAAAGGTGTGCAACAACGAACATTCCCAGAATTACCGAGTGCTGCATCGGTTATGACAGCCTCAATGATAGCCTTGACAAGAATGGCGCCGACCTCAACATTGTTGGCCCTTGATAGCATCTGCTCCACCGGAGTGTTGCTCAAATAACGTTCATGCCCCCTTCAAAAGGCAGAAGGCAACAGGCCTACAGACAAGTCGGGTTCATCAGCAGTCCTGGCTGTTAGTAGTGGCCAACTTCGCAGTAATCAAGGAGTAACAACAGCCGGAACACCGCTATGATTGCCCTTTCCCTCGGTCCCAGCTTACAAGCTCACATTCTCCCCGGCCCTGGTACGTGCAGTCCTACCAGCCCACGAGCGGGAAACGAGTCACCGGTGCCACGTACCTCGCAAGGGGTTCGGTCACGATCAACGGCTTGCTTCCGAAGATCGCTGCCACGGCGCACCAACAAACGGTAAGTCACGCCCCAACTAGGTAAGTCTCTACCCTTACGAGCTGCTTCGCGCTACCCTCCGACACTAGGACGGACAAACTCGGAATGAATCCTCTGCAAAGATGCGGACAGATTCATTTTTCCTTTGATTTTCTCTCCCCACTCATTTTACTAACTTACTAACTAATCTATCCTCATAATCAAACTCGCCCAGGGTCAAAACCCCCGGAACCCCTCTTCCCCCACCTAAAACGAAGGCGAAATGGGCGAGTTACAACTCAGCCCCCCGCCATGGTCTCTTCTTCCTCACTTCCACATGCACCTGGCGCCGGATCCCGTTCGAGTGCATCCTCCCTCTACCAACCCGTTCCCCTCGGCGCAACTCCTACTATCTGCTACGCAAGACACGTCCACCAACTGCAGAACCTGGGCTCACCACCGGATTCGCCCATCACGCAAGCCTAGGAATACTACTCCTCTCCACTAATCTCACTAGGACACTCTAATGAAACAACCAACTTCTAACCCGCCATCTCTATTCTCCCGGCACCCCGGCGCAGTCCATTTCTCTACTAACTTTTAATTTACTAATCTAATACTAAATCTAACCCTACCACGTGATTCGCCCGGGGTGAAAACCCCGAAGTGGCATGTCTCCCCGCTCGATTTCCTCCGGAAACGAGCGAGGTGAGCTTTCTCCGCCCCTGTCTCTTCCTCCCACCATAGCTCGCGCAACACCTTTCCTTACTAACACCTAACCCGCTATTTCCCCACCGAAACCGACTTCGCCATCGTGCTTGCGATAGGGGATAACCCCCGGCTCGCATTTAAAACTACTCGATTCAGTCGGGAATCGAGTAAACTATGCTACATTCCCCTCCGCCACTTCCATCTCCCACCATTTCCAACTTCCTCCGCACCCGGCTCACATTCCCGTCCCAATCCATCCGTCCCCTTCCACTTCGCTCTCAGCCCTACCGCACTGTCGCCCCGCTGCAAACACTGCCTTGCATAGCGCCCGTTGGCCCGCCTGCTGCCTGCACCGCGTTGCCCGTCTCGCTCAGCTCGTCACCACTGTGCAAGCGCCTACACCTAGCGCCGCCTCCTGTCCCGGTGCATCCTCCCTCCACCCTACCTTCGTGCTACGTCGGGAAGCCGTCCGCCAGCCCCGCTGCTGCTTAGCGCAGCGTCCGTCCCAGCACCTGTCACCCGACCTCTCACTCGCGTGGTCCGACAACCTCCGCCTCTCAAAACTCTGGTTGTCGGCCCGCCCTCATATTTATGCGTGTTGTTCTTGCGTGCGGGCTGCGCTAATCCACTCTGAATCGTTCCAATTTTAGCAGATGCCCCGAAGGACTCCGCCGGGGCAATGCCCCATGGCGCCACCAAAGGCCACTCGGTCCATCATCTGGGTCCGAACTTGGCCTGCATATCAACAGGTCAGGGGGGTTACCCTCTGAGCTCGGCCCTTTGTGTCCCGGCGACACGCGCGCACCCAACCACCCAATAACTTGCACCTACGTCGGACCCCTCGGCCCGGCTTTTCACGACGGCAGGATAGGGGAACTCTTCTGGCCTTCCGAACATGCGGGGACTCGCAAGTCAACAAGGGGAGGCGCGCGCTCGAGACTTTCGGTTGTCGTGACGGCCACTAAACCCGGCGCCACGCCCAAATCAAAAGGAAAGGAGAACGCCGGATCTCAAAAAAGTACTTCAGACATAATAAAGCTTTAGATATTTCTACCCATGCGAAGGTGATGGGCAGGGAAAAACTGAAAATGCTGATATCGCTCCCACGCTGCCGACGACAAAACCCAAAAGGGAGAGCCCCACCAGGCCCGTTGCGTTCCGTCGCTCCTGCGTCATCGCCAGCTGGCCTCGATCCCCATACCCTCGTGTCATAAGTCCAATGTCGTAACCTATAGGGTTAAGCCCAAGCCTGGGTTTGGCTCCGACGGGCGTCTAAATAAACCGGACACTGCGTAGCGCACGGGCCGCTGAAAACACCCCAACGGCCACCCAATTGTCGATGTCGTCCTCCATACCTACACACAGGTCGCAGGTGAGCACCTTAGCCTACGAGACATAATCTCTCTAATCCCTATTTAACCAGGAGACAACAAAAATTCTGGCCGGCGAACACGCCGAGCCTGTAGTCATCAACAGTTAGAAAATCACGCGCGCCTCAAAAATCCGCCCGCCCACACACTCTCTATTTTAGTCAACCATCCAGCCAACGTAAATCGTAGACGTAGCCGCGCCTAGCGCGACATACTTAACTTTAAACCAAAACCATTTTCTGCCACTTGCATAAAACAGGGCGGATACCCTTGTAAGGGTATTCACACCGACAACCTACCGGACCATATTAAGCGACGTCCCCGTCGCTTCGCCAAATCAGAAAGCTATAAATCCGCCCACACCCCAAATGCTGACGAGAAAGGAGCCAATCCGATTAGCTGACAAACACAGGGTAGATGCCTTCATCAAACCATGCCTCCACAACTATATGTTGCGAGGTTTCTAACCTGGGGCTCTCACCGCTCAGACGTTAGGACACTAACAGCATAAGTTCCAAAGACCTTCCCAATCGTCCTCCCCCCGGTCCTAGACAACCTTCGGCTTCTCGTTGGGTGTCCCTAGTCCTGGCCAAAACTAGGGACGGGGGACTTAACCGAGACCTTTGAAGGCCTTGTCGCCTTCCTTTTCATAAAATTTCTCGCAATCAAATACACATACGTATATATGTATACTTAATATCCACTCAGCTCTTTCTGCAGTTTAGTACAGAAAGGCTAGGTCTTCATCTTCGCCCACCATAGCCTGGCTGATCGGACCAGGACTACGGCCCACCGCATTGTTATTTAACGGAAGTACCCTCGTCGGTTACACAACGATAGGTTTTCTCCTGATAAGCATTCAATCAGGGTTTCCCAAAAATCTCAACCTTCACTATCCCCCGAAGTAATTTCCCTGGGGCGGGCAACTCCCCTTAAACTCTTACTCCACGGTCCCGTAGGCAGGTTGCGCTGGCTAGCAGACATCCAATGGGGTTACGCCCTAGAGGTACTAACCTTTACCGTTTAGCTTGTTATTCCTCAATATGTCCCAGAACTAACACAAGTGGTTAGACGGGGGCGTCGCAAAACAAAATCACAAGCCCACTGCGCCATCGCGTAGGGGTCTGAAGGCATTTACCAGCCTTCCCACAACAGGCATGGCATCCTTCGCACGCTTACAAACAAAAATCACCGCTAGGTCCACAAGGCCGTGACCCCTGGCTTGATCAGAGCCAGCGGCCACCCATCTTGAGACATCTCTCGCCCTGCACTCATTGCGACTTTCTCAAACATTCCAAGCAAAAGTGACAATTTTCGTCAGACTTTACCACTCATCAGACAACTTATCATGCCATAAATCAGTTTACTCACCTTTGAAGGTGAGTCTTCCAACAATAAAACCATCCTTTTTTCCAAAATCCAAGGGGGTCTCAAAATCTAAGGGGAGCAAAACATCCCCTCCTCCAAAAATCCGAGGGGGCCTCATCATAACACACAACATGCCCTTTTCCAAAAATCAAGGGAGTTTCATCATAGAACAAAACATCATTAAGAGACCATCTTATGGGTTCTCGTCACGACTTGAGCAATCAACAACCGGCATGGTGAAGCACCCGAGTTTCAAAGACATGAATCTCCTAAAAATCCTTACAATTTTTCACAAACGGACCGCACTTCCTTCTCTTATACTCTGCCCCATCAACTGCCCGTGAGCAGGTCGCACGAGTATACCGAGGAGTAGGCAGCTTCACATGTCACACATTCACACATCTTTCATACGAAGCCAACATTCATCAGGATAAAGTCACACAAGTGAGAGTGATAGTGATCGTCATACACACGGGATAGTCTCAGATAATATCCCGACTCAAATATACACTCCGGAATGTAATATCCCAACTCAAGAGGGAATCAGTATGGTCTTGAATTACACATATACTCATAGGGTCGAACAATCTCAGCTCAAACTGGCGCTGGTATCACACAAGAATCCATGTCTCCCTGACTAGAACTAAAACTAAACAGTTTTACTCAGGGCGCAATCGCATCCCTCAGATCGGAGGGATCTAAGCAATTCAAGGCATATCTAAGTAACCAAGCAACACAACAAATCGCTCATACATAAGCCTTACGTACCACATTTTTAGGTTAGAGGGTCTACCTCACACACGCCGATGTCTCCTCCTACGTTTCTCATACCTCTCACATATGTACAACCATCTGGACCTAGACACAAAGTAGGTTCCGTCCCTTCTCCTCTCAATGATAAATCAAGAGAATAAACCCCTGTAATAATGTCCTTAAAGCCGCTCGTCACTCCATCTATTGGAAACATTGCGGCAACATGGGTTTTGAGACAGTTTTAACGCACCCCACATATACAGTCCTTCTATTGGGGGTCCCTCTTGGCTGCAATTCGGGTCGTCTTACCGGACCATTATTATGAAACCCCCCTTCCCTCTGCACGTCGTATCTATTCAAATGGGGCTTTCTTGCTTATCTCTGCAGTCTTCTCAAACTTTCAGGCCCTTCTCACCCAAATCTGCTTTCTTCATAACTCATCCCTGCAACCCATCCTGATACATCCTACCGACTAACACATAGGGGCTCAGTCCATACAATTGGTTGTCCTGCCACCCTAGCCCTCATCTTCACCTATGTGCACGTTGTCTACGAAAGACACACCCTAGCAGGATACATGGACACTCCTTATCGACCAACTGTGGCACGAACCTCCTTTCAGTCTGCAACTCCTTCATTTGGGTCGTGCGAACTTGCATAAGCATCCACTACCTTAGCCAGGTTCCTAAGTTCCTGGCTATGGGGCCAAAACTTTCGGTCCAGGTACAACCCATTTATCAACTCGCATGTGTACCTTGCATATCCCCATTCTCGCACCTTCACGACAACCCCTGCAGCGGCTTCTACCCTCGCCTGTCCCCCAAAATATGCCTCTATCAAGAACTCTGGCAGGACAACTCGTAATGGGGCTGAGGGAAGTACAAACTTTTCAGCGTGCTTGACCTCTACACGGGCCTCCACCTGCTCCTCCCCTTCCTGGACCCTGTCATTCGTCCATTTTGCTGCAGCCTCCTCAGCTACCCTCAAGGGTCTCGCCAACAGGCTCCCATGCCCAAGCGCCAACTCAATTCCATGTAAGGCCCATAACGAAGAGGACGCTGTCGGAGCTGATACCCTTACAAGGGTATCCGCTCATAATTTTGTAGTCGACACTACGTCGGCATCAACAGACAAGCTGGAAACAACTAAAAACGGGAAATCAGGCAAAACCCTCGACTACTATGGTCGATAAGGTTTTGCAAGCGCAAGCGCCGAAACACGGCGCACACGAACCAGAGTCAGTGGTTAAATTTTTTCGAATGCTCGTCTGCCTTGTCATGACGAATGCAGAGAAGGTAAAAATTAGTGGATTAAACATTTGAATGACCAGCCGCGCTACTTTGATTCAGGCAAGGACTAGAGAGGGGTTAGTAAACCGACGAGGCCGGAAGGTTAAGTCTATCGAAAGGAAGTTGCGCGGGTATGACGACAGCGGGCCAAGTTAGTAGGTTCCTGCTAAAAGGCATCAAAAACGTGGTAGGGAGCGGGGAGAAGGGCAATGTATTCCGCGCCCCCCCATCTGCCTTAGATGAGACAGAAAATTAGTATACACCCCAG
Organism: Chara braunii; assembly: GCA_003427395.1. Taxonomy (NCBI): domain Eukaryota; kingdom Viridiplantae; phylum Streptophyta; class Charophyceae; order Charales; family Characeae; genus Chara; species Chara braunii. The sequence continues at coordinate 668,407 of BFEA01000022.1, forward strand.
CCATACGGCCGGGGCAGCCAAAGGGGTCATGCTGCCTACCGTGCTAGGCTGCGACGGCCAGTAGCGGCCTAACGTTAGGAGGCAGGTCGTAGGCCTGTTATACTTGACGAACCAAACCTATACCCTACTCATGGCAGAATTGCCCCTGTTCTTACCGAACTAGGAGCTAGCCCAATGGGTATAGGCACGGATTATCAAGAGACTGATCTAGGGAACAAATTCCTCCGGCCTTCGGGCTATCTCCTTTCGATAAGGAGTCCTACTTCGGTTTCACCCTGACTTCGGACGGTCGGGATTCGAATCCGTGACCTCCTCGTCGGGATTAGTTAGAAGTTAGTCTGAAGCTAGGCCCCGGATTCGACAGTTGGCGGCCCGGGGTAGCCAGTTGGTAGATTCTGTTTCTTGATTTATTGCTTTTATTTTCTTTTTCGATTTTCTTTTTATTCTCGTTATATTTTTTTTTCATTTATTATTATTTTTATCTTCTTATTTGATTTACCTTCCCGACGAATCTGCCGTGGATTTGGCAATAGATACATTTCGCTACTGTTCATGGTGAACTTGTTGGATGAGCCTCGACTGCAGCCTGCCCGACCCCGCCAAGAGTAAGGGAAGAAGAACTCGGAATCCGTCGAAACTCGGGCGCAGTTAGAAGGAGGGCATAACGCCGGGAGACGGAGACGCCAGCGCGGGAGGCACGACGCGGGGAAGAGCGAGAGGGGGATATCGAGAGAAAGCATGCGAACGCGGAAGTAGAGGCGCAGTTGCTCGAAAAGCAAGTACGGAAGTAGCACGAGTTGGCAGATAAGTGCGTATGAGAAGAAAAGTGCGCGGGGGCGAAAGTAGAACGCAAGAAGAAGAAGAGGAATAAGAAGGAGAAGAAGAAGAAGAAGAAGAAGAAGAAGAAGAAGAAGAAGAAGGAGTGGTAAGCAGAGGCGCGAGCGGGAAGCGAGAAAGAAAGAGTGCAGGAAGAGTCGAGCGTAGCGAGGAGAAGGTAAGGAGAAGATGAAGAAGAAGAAGGAAGAAGGAAGAAGGAGGAGATGAAGATGAAGAAGAAGAAGAAGAAGAAGAAGAAGAAGAAGAAGAAGAAGAAGAAGAAGAAGAAGTGAGGAAAGGAGAAGGCCAGCAGGAATCGTGTGATGGTAGCGCAAGCGAACAAGGAAGGTGGACGAGATAGTTGCCACAAACAGAACTGCCCAGTAAACCGTAGGCAGAGAGAGAGAAGAGGACAACAAACGAGGGGCTGTGACAAACTGTTTCGTCGGAGTTTCACCGACTCATCAGGATATGGTTAAACCAAGCGGCCCTGCGCTATGCAAGATGGGGCGCATGGTGGTCCTTGGGTGCTAGTGGCATCTGTGAGTTGGGGAACGAGGTCGTGAGTGTAACACGAGAAGACATACCTGGTGCTTGGCTGGTCGAGACACGCTCGTACTTAGGAATCTGTTGACGTCTTCAGCGGCATAGTAGTCTAGGCCCTGTGGGCTGCGCACCGGCGTCGGTCCGGCGTGATGATGATGAGGGTGATATGGGGGCACTTACCTTGTATTGGCAATGGTTTGTATGGGTGACATCTTCAAGTACTTCGGGCTGCTGCTGATGTCAACAGTCGCATTGTCAATCTGTAGGATGAGCAAGCTGGGCGTTGAGCGCCAAGTGTAAGGGCGAAGAGGCTGGGCTCTTGTGTCTGTGTGGAGAGAGCATGCTCTTATGGACTTTGGTTTTCAGTACTATGGACCTCCATTGGAGTATTATCAGTTCAATGCTACTCTCTGGACACGGTGTGACTATCTGGCTTTCAAAGTGAAGGGGTAATCTGGAATTATCATCTCGCTGTTGCATATTTTCATTGTATTATTATTATTATTATTATTATTATTATTATTATTATTATTATTATTATACGTACGATGGTCTGGGGTACACGTGGCATCTGAATGAGTGGGAACAGGGTTGTGAAGTGATACGAGAAGGCATACCTCGTACTTGACGCGTGCGACATGGGTCGACGTATGCTCGTGCTTCGGGAATGTTGTCGATGTCATCTTTTGGCTTCATAGTGTAGGCTAAATAGGATCTGCCACATGTAGTTTGGGCGCCGAGCGCGAGATAGGATATTGACTCTGGTTCTTCGTAGACAATGATGGGGCTATTTCAGCATTGCCAATTATGAACTCTTGGTGTGTCCTTATTTGGTGAACCCCGTGATGAAATTATACTATTGGTTCGAGGTCACAACTATTTGGACTTGAGTGTTGATGCTGCTTGGGTTCTGAAGTTCGCTATTGCTCAATTTCTTTACATTTTTAATTATTATTATTATTATTATTATTATTATTATTATTATTGTTATTATTATTATTATTATTATTATTATTATTATTATTATTATTATTATTATTGTTAAACAATCAGGCTCCCTTTTCACTTCTTCATTTCACGTACATACAAACACATGGGGATTCTCGCTGGCACATAGCACCGAACTCAAACACTCGAAGATATGGGAACCAAGATGCAGTTCAGATGCAAGCTCGCTTCGACAGGTTATGGTGCATCAACACTCATACATCGTAGCTCTTGTCGCTGTGTCCAACACCACTACTCACCGCACTCTTCAACCCCGAATACCCCACCTACAAGCTCTATATACCCGCCCTCACAAAGACAGAACCACAGACACTAATAAACGAAAAATAGACTGATAGACAAAGGACACAAACAGATACACACGGACAATACTGACAGAGAGAACAGACGGAGATTGGGACAAGCAGTCCCAGACAGACAAAATATGACGAACGAGACAGAGGGACGAACGACCAGACATTCCAACAACGGCTGTCAGACTAAACATAGACGTTGAAACCAACAAGAGGCGGATAGACAAACAGTCGGACTGACTCAACGAACGAAACAGAAACTGACAGACAGACGACAGACAGAGTACAGACAAACAGACGAGGGCAGCCTCGAACAAAACAGGCTCGGATGACGAGCGGGCCGTCAGACAAACAGGCACCTACAGATAGCAACGAACAAACAGTCAGCGAGACTAACAAACAACGTAAGGGGGCTGGCAAAGCGAACAGACAAGCAGACAGGACCGAAGCAAAGATAAACACGAGCATATAGACACAGTCGGACGGACCATCCGACAGACGTGGTCGGACGAGCGATCCGGCAGACACAGCCGGATGATACGAACCAACGGACGAGGTAAGGCAATCAGGAAGGCACGACTCGGACAACTTGGCAGGTTCGACAGACTCGGTTGGACAGACGAACCATCAGACACTGACTATAACAAATAGATACAAACTATAGTCGAGACGAGGTACGGCCGGCGAAGGACAAGCGTATGCAGTCAGCGACACAGATAGTCTGATTGACACGGACAAGCCGACCAGATAGGCAAACATACTCGACCAAACGAACACGGCCAGCCAAACAGGCGAAAAAACTCCGACAGGCAGATGGTCAAACAGACACAGACAGGCATATAGGCAGGAATGTGCAAGTAAACACAGACCCGAAATAGATACACGCTGACAGAAACGAATGAAACAAATACAAGTTCGGACAAACGAAATACAGACAGCTGACGAATCGGCAGTCAGGCAGACAGGCAGATAGACAGACACACGAAGAGAAAAGACTTACCTGGTTACTCAGGCACGACTGCAGATCTGGCAACCGGCCCTCTGAACAGGGCACGCTTTCCTGACAATGCCATATTGAACCAAGAGATAAACACTATGACAAGGACATTATTATTATTATTATTATTATTATTATTATTATTATTATTATTATTATTATTATTATTATTATTATTATTTATCTTATTTATTAACCATGATAGATCGATAACATGGGTTACCGAGTAAATACGACCCATCAGCTTGCACCGATTACTCCCCTGCTCGCTGACCACGCTGTCACTTACTCCTATCGATTGAATGTTCCGGTGAAGTGCCTGGATCAGGGTGATCTCAACCGGTCACTATTAGGGGTGTTATGAGAAGTTTATTAAGGGAAGGGAAAACGAAGAAGAGGGAGAAGTAAGCGGGAATAAGGAAGATGTAGAAAGACAGAGGGGAAACAAACAAACAAACAAAAACCTCTAGACACATAGACAAGATAACCGTACGTGACTATGCACAGTTAGATAGAGACATGGTCAGACAAACACAGGTTACCGAAAACAGTCAGACATGGCCAATGCTGTCCGAGAGGGAAGTGCATACAGACGGGTAGACAGATTGGCACGGATAAAGAGGGAGAGTCACCTACGTTTGGTGAGGGTGCTAGTAACTGTATTTGGTTGCTGTGTTCTACACAGTCAAGCGTTTAGTGATTGGATCCCCGAAACTGTTTAAAACGGCATTTTGATTGGAACTGCACTACCTGAACTCTGCATCTCTGGTCTCGAGTAAGGATTTCGTGTGACCCCTTGACCCATGTCTGTGTGTAAGTATGTACGTGAGTGAGAGAGAGAGGGATGAGGTTGATACTGTAAGGATATGTCCCTGGTCATGGCAAATGGTCTAAGATAGTGAACATCTTCATTGACGACCTGGCGCGTTGATATGATTCTCCGTTGGTTTGATAGCGGTGCATTACTACTATTCCGGACAGTGTCAGACTTTTTGACAGCAAAGTCCGCAGTCTGACACACTTACCTTCTGATACTACTAGTAGTAGTAATATTATTATTATTATTATTATTATTATTATTATATTATTACTGTTGATTGTTGTTTCACTATTGAAATATCCTGGTATAAGCAAGGGTCAGGAAGGGGAAAAGTGTGGGGCGTTGGAGAGGAGAGAGACATTATCATTGTGTGGTGGTGCCTACCTCCTCCATCCTCCTCCATTCTTTTCCCTGTTTGATCATCTCATAAACCAATCTCTTCAATACTATAACTTGTCTAATGATATATTCCTATAAAAGTCCAGACATTCCATTGCATGTATGATACGGGATCAACGACAGGGCGATTGCGGGAGCTCTGCCAGACTTCAGGAGGAACTCTGGAGGCAGGGAACCATGAGGTACACATGACTATCCTCTTCCCATATACCCTTACAGGCCACGCCCTTCTATTGGACTGCCTGTATGATTGTATGATATATACTGCTTGTACTTTCTTCAGGACTAAGATAATCAGAAGGGGAAAAAAATATATGATTGAAATAAGAATCCTGCCTGGTGAAATGGAAGGAACCTAAATTGACTAAGAGGGAACCTAGACTGTTTGGACGTGAAGAATGAAGTAGGGCAATGGAGGCTCATGTGTGAGCCGTCACACTACTTATGTATGCACTGACATGACTAAGGGTTGACACTTAGGTACTCATGTGTGAGTTACCTTGCTATCTTCCAGAAGGGCATATGTGTCGGACAATCACTTATGAAATTAATTTGGAACTCTCCACCGGATCTACTGTCGTCGCAACGGGAGGGGGGTTCTAACAATAACCTGGGAACTAAATTAGGTGTTCTCTACCGTGACAACTATCGTCGTGACGGAAAGAGGGTACTAACAAAAACTTATGAACTAATCTAAGTACTCTCTACCTGAGCGGCTGTCCTCGTGAGGAGACGAGGGTATGAAAAATAACTTATGAACTAATCTAAGTACTCTCTACTTGAGCGGCTGTCGTCGTGAGGGAACGAGGGTACTAACAATACCTATAAACTAATCTAAGTGCTCTCTACCTGATCGGCTGTCCTCGTGAGGGGATAAGGGTGCAAACAAAATATTTATGAACTAAGCTAAGTACTCTCTACCTGAGCGGCTATCATCGTGAGGGGGCGAGGGTACAAACAACTACTTATGAACTAATCTAATCGCTCTCTACCGGAACGACTGTCGTCGTGAAGGGACGAGGGTACAAGCAAATACGTATGAACTAGATCAAGTACTACTTACCAGATCGACTGCCGTCATGATGGAAAAAGGGGTACTAACAATAACTTATGAACTAAATCAGGTACCCTCGACCGTAACGGTTGTCGTCGTAACGGGAAGTTAACCTATGAACTAAATTTGGTACTCTTTACCGTAATGACTGTCGTCGCAACGGGAAAAAGTATCTGACAATGACTGTGAACTAGACTAGGAACTCTCTACCGGATCGACTGTCGTCATGATGGGACGAGGGTACAAACAAGATACTCATAAAACTAATCTAAGTATTCTCCAACCGGATCGACTGTCGTCGTGATGGGACGAGGATACAAACCATCTAAAGTACTCTCTACCGGATCGACTGTCGTCGTGACGGAAAGAGGGGTCTGACTCTTAGAAAATAATAAGGGAGACTCCAGGGAGGGTCACCCTATTCACACACTTGAAGTCGAAGGCTGACTAACGACCTGCTTGAGGTGGTAAACCACGTTGTTTCTCTTTCTTCATTATCTTACTTACTCTCTGATAGTCCTACCACCAAACCGGTAGAGGGGAGGTTTCTGTAGGAGTTACCTTATTACTTGTTTAACGAATGGACTACTTATTACCCAAGGGAAGTAGTAGAGGGGCCTCTATTGGGGTCTGTCTATTACCTACTTGATTCTATATTAACTTAAGAGAAGGGTGCTTCTGTAGGAATACCCTAAACACTGGTCTTCTGTCCAAACTAACCCGGTCTCAGGACGGTCAGCTTCCGAAAAGCAATAGGATACCCTTGTTACGATTATCATAATGCTCTCCTGAAGTGGACCTTCTCGCGTGATAGTAGGGGGCTCTTGTGTGGGTCGCCTATTATTCACGCAGACCGTTATTAACCTCTGGAAGGGGATTGACATCCGCATCTTTCGGGAATATACCTATAGGAAGTAGTAAGGTGCTTCTGTAGGAGCCTCAACTATTGTTGTATGAAAAGGATACTCATGTGTGAGCTATTCTGCTACTTTGAACAGATCCTATGTATACCTTGAGAGAGACTAAGCAGAGAGTCAACTACCCATGAATAACTTACTCACCTGTTTGTTCGACTAACAAATTGTTTGGTATTGGTCAAGTAGTAAGAGATTTATGTTTGAATCGGCCTACTACTTGAGTGTGTTAACACAAATAGCAGAGAAAGGAAGGAACAATGCTCCTGTTAGAGCAAGGTCTTCATATATCTAGGAAAAGAAACAAGGAAAGAAGATAGGACCGCGGGAGAAAAAAACTTAAGAGTTACCAAGTAGTCCATAATTGTCCGTGACTTTCAGGTAGAAGGCCACAACGATGAATGAGTTAAGACTCATCTACACAAGCGTCAAACGGTGCGCTTATCCCCAAGAGAGAAAATGCAGGGACTGAGAGTAGGGTAAACATAAGTTTCCCTAAAAAGACGACTTAGGACACAAGCATGAGACTCCTCGAGAGAAAGGAGATAGTGACAGACGGCTCGGGGTAGGGTAGTGAGAATAGACGTTAGGAGTTAGACCTGGGATGTCGATCCTAGAGCTCACTACCCATATCTAAGGGCTTGACCCTTAGATATCAATATGTGGGGAATCGAGTGGGGGTGTTGAATCTTTGTTGACCTGTGTGTGTGCATGTCCGGACTCATTTTACGGCTGCATTGGAAGGAAAGGATCTACAAAAGGATCTAAACTTTTTCTTATCTCTCGATAACAGGTCGGTTGTTACCGATTCAACTTTTCCCCTTTGACTTGATACCCACCTCTAAAGTCAAACCCTGTGGTCAGTAAAATTGTCACCTGTGGTCATTGCCTAAATGGTCCTGGTCACTCTCAAGAGTCCTTTGTAGAAATGTGAGGGGGTTGGGCTTACGTCTCAGGAAAGACAAGGCTGTCATACATGATTTGGGAAGTGAGGGACAAGGTCAATGGTTGATGGTTGACGCCGTTAGTGCATGGCATGTGAACTGTCTTTGCATTATTCTGTGCAGGTCTGTTTTCTGCGTGACTTTGGATTGAACTGAACCTGGTCTGTTGAAGAGTCTCGGACACACAACACTTGTGAAAGTGGAAAGGGTTCTCGACGGTAATACTTCCATATTCATCATATGTCCAACTTAACTATTATGATGTTCAGTTAAGTCTTAACCTGTTAAGAAAGATAGGACGCCCTTTGGTAGAAAAGAAATTTGATTGATTTTGGTCGAAAGAATAATACATTACGCAGTAGCAAAAATAGACTGCCTTATTAAAAGTTCGACCTGAATATCTAACGGGTCAGTTATAGGCGTCTTACCGCACGTACCCCGTTTTATGCTACAACGATCGAGCAAACGCCCTCGGCCGACCTACCTCTACAAAGGCATGTAAAAGCCTTTGCATGTGGGCCGGTAGCTCAGCAGGGATACGCCTACCTGAGGGTGGTGACAGCCCCTCGGGTAGAGGTAAGTTGTACCTCGCGACGTCCCGACCTGTCGCAGGGCGTCGTGAGAGGTATAGCATGCGCACACGGTCGGAGTGGTGACCGGTTCTTCTTCAAGAAATAAATCCCAAGTGACACGACCGTGAGGTTCAGCGCTCCCAGCGGGTGTAAGACCGCCGAGCGCGACAGGTGGCGCCGTTGCCGGGGATCTCGCTTTCCAGCCGAGGTCCTTAGTGAACGGACTCGGGTATGGTGAAACGATGATCACGACAAAATGACAACCTTTGGTGTAATGCATAGCGTGACTATCACTAGAGATACAAGTCGTCCACCGACAACAGATTGATCCGTTGCCGGGGATCGTCGGTTGCCTGCCAGGATCCTATGTGAACGGACCTAGGTCTGGTTAATTGAAGCCCTAGCAAAACGACAAATGAAAGATAGGGTAGTGTACAACCTCTATTTAGATGATAAAGGAACTACTAAGGTCAATTGTTGGTCTATTGTGAGCATTTGTCTAGGGTAGATTTCATAAGATGGGGTGAGTACAATTTAGAGTATATAGACTACCGTACGTTACGAATATTGATCTGTCCTTCTATCGCTTGCCGGAGGTCATAGTTAATCCCATATTAGGTTGAAAAGTAACACACAGGGTAGCGATTAAGGATTGCGAAGTCTTTTGAAAGCAAGTCAATAAGGGTAGCAAGAGGGCCTATCAAGTCTGCCCGGAAGGTGTTTTTTATAAGTATTCTCCTCCACTTGTAATAATTTTCCGCCCCTACGACAACCTTGCATACTTCCGAAGCCTTCATTCTTTCATAGAGATACACGTCCTTATACATAAAGCATTAGAAAACTCGACAATACTTTAGGTGTCTCATCCCTCCAATCATGTCGTGTGGGGCAGGATCTGGAAGGGAAAAAGGTGGTCGGCAGGGAAAGACCGCAGAGAGACATATTGATTCAACAAGGGAAAGAGAGGAGCGAGAGGGAGAAGATGAGGAAGAGGAGAAGTGAGAGAGAGTTGAGATTGAGGTGACATCAGGAAGATCTACAAAAGCGAACGCCATCTCCTGGGAAGATGACATACTACTCTTATAAGTACAAGCGACATTACGGCTCTCCGCCACTGCGCTTTGAGCTGCCTTCTCGTAATTGTATTCTTCTCCCTCTTCTTCCATGGCACGTCGACTTCGACAGTTGACTGTCCTTCCCCAGCCACCTCGACCTGCTCTTCCACCTCCGCTGCATGTGCCTGCCCCTCCCGTAGTGTCTCAGGCTGTGCTAACGGATCGTAGATTATGTATTACCCTGACACTGTTTTTCCTATGTCAGATTGAATTATACGGGCTAATCTCATACTTATTGTACAGAGAGATCACTTAAGGGTGTGATCCTACCAACGTGAAGTAGGATCAATGTTAGTGGTAGCTTAGTTTTTATCAAGGTCGTCAGACAAAAACACCTTCAAAGAAAAATTTGTGTAGATCCGGATGACTAAATACTTCTCTCCCTGTCAATGACGATACTCATAATGGAGGGGATATCCGTCTAGGAAAAAAGAAAAAATTGTGTTAACAGTTGTTGGCACCTCCTCAGCGATAAGCAGTCTAGACAAGTGTGAGGCGATTTCTGTGGGTTTGCACCCTGAGTAGACACAAATGTTTATAAGTAAAAGTATCAGTCCATTGGCAATAGCAAGGGAAAGGGAGGAGAGTTCTAGTAACATGCCAATGAGTAGAACACATGTCAGGGATGCAAAAAAGTCTGAACGTAGGTAGTGTCAGTATAAACCCTCAGTTGCTATGGGTTCTTAATAAAAGTCCAGTTTTAGGGAAAAGTCAATGTAAGCTGAGTACGTTATTGGGAAAACATCTTCGAGGTTGGTTTCATCTATAAGGGGCAGCCAAAGGTTCTTGATCTTAAGGGCAGTCAGTGAGGCGGTGAGGTGCTTGATGATAAATCATCCTGTTTATGTTTAACTTGCTGACAAGATTCAGGTATAAGGTTATCTATTAGAACTCATCTACTCCAAGATCATCTGCCTAAATCGAAGCGCTTAAATTCCTTCATTTTAAAAGACCATTCATTGGGCTTATCTATGTAAATTTATTCACTTGTGCCAAGTTTATTTGAGTCAAGCATATTTAATACTATTCATACAAGACTATTCGTCTAATACATTTTTATTCATGATTACTCGCCTGAATTACCCATCTAAATTATTACGACTGTATGCTTTAATCCGTCTTTATGAGTTAACTATATATGACTATCTGTTTATATCTATCCACTATAAACTATAGTTGGATTGCTCTCCTTACAAAGAATAGAAGTGCTGCGTAGAATCCACGTTCGACGCGGGGTCGAAGGTGAATGGAGTGACTGACCTCTTGGGAGGAGAGATTCTCTGGAGATATAGTCAATGCGTAGAATCTACTCTTGGGGGAGTTGCAACCCTAAGTTATCTTTTCCCTGAAAGATGGTTTGAAAGAGCTATAAATTCGTCTTCAGAGGTAGTAGTGAGACCCACGTCGGAACTATGTTCCTGGTCCATAGTGGGGTGTTGTCACCTAACCCTTTGAGGAGAGATGACTACATTACTATTAAGAAGGAGGAAACTATTTGGGCCTTGTTAGACCATGGTCTATGAAGGAGGCGACTACTACTTGCCGCAAGGAAGCAGGGGGTGATGCCCCAGCTATCTTTGTGTCAAGTGGGTTCATCTGCTTGAAACGGGATATGGATCCTGGAACGTGTATGGTGGGGTTATCTACTAATGGACAAGGGTCTGCTAGGAACGAATATTGGAATCGAAGGGTGAAGCAGTGAGGCTTGATCCTTGAGCAGGGCTCGGGAGTCTTAGATGTTAACCCTTCTAAGGGATTACACTGCCCCTGACACAATATACTCCTGTCAAAGCCCAGGGAGTAGAATATAATACCATCCTTATTTTTGCATCTAAAAGTATTTATCATTGAGGAACTTATTGATCACAACATAACTATTATCTATCATAACAACTACCATAAGTTTATCGTCATCACTAGGTATACGTATGCCTGTTAAAACTTGTGTCTACGCTGTTAATACTATTTCCATACTCAACTATTAAAATTATTAATTATTGTTATCACTATGACAGTATGTCTCCACTATACGTAACAATTATTATGATAATTTATGATATTCAATATTCAAAAATCACAAATGCATTATTATCGTAGTATATTATCATCTGATTTTGAGTGGTCTTGGACGTTAGAAATGAGCAATGTTAGTGGAGTATGATGGAAAAGGTTTGCTGGACGTTTGTGAGCAGAATCTAGAAGTAATTCAACAAGGTCAGAAACCCGTATGCTAAGGAAGACCTCAACGCAACCTTGCCTATTAAAAAAGAGGATGGGTTGGATTTGTCCATGTCAAGTTTCATTAGGGAGGATAAATATATTGGTTCCTGGTGGGGTACGTCTTTAAATGAGGGTACCCTTATTTTTTTTAGTCTGGCTTCAACAAATAATGAAGATAGTGCAATGATCCTGTACACCTCGTCATCTTTTTGGATTACTTTCGGTATCGAGTTGACAATGAAATGTGAGAACCTGCTCACGAGATTATTATGACTAACTGAAGTGGCTGTTGCGAAGTGGGTAAAAGAAATATGTCAGAAAAGAGATGAGTCGGTTTCCGTTGTTAATAAGGTCAGGGGTGCAAATAAGTTTGTGTTCCCCTCCTTCCCGTTGCGAGTCATTCTACTCGAGTCTCCTGTGGAAGAATATTTTAGGGGACGAGAGAAAAATAAAGACATCAGCGGAGACCGCCTTGATAGAAAAAGGATAGGGACACAAAGCGTTATACGAGCAAGGTAGTATACCTAGAAATAGTGTCCGTGCTCCTCAACCAAAAACATCAAAATACGACTTATATTGTTAACACTTACACTGATTCTCATGGCCTAGATGAAAAATTGAATACTTCGATGAGCTTCGAATGAAGGTAGGCGGGCAATAAATGGTATTACTTTTATCGGTTCATGCGCGCAACTTATAGTCTTAAGTTATGTGTTTTTTCCTCATCTTCTTACATGATTCGTATATGTTCATGGCACCTTTTTACTGCTCCGCCAGGTGGTTGCTTAAAAAATTATGCATTCATATATTGGCGATATTAGGTTACCTTTAGATTTGTTAAGATAAGAAAGGAGAATGCTTATTAAAGAACAATCTTCGGCTTACAGCCTGACGCTTGCAATGATGTACTTGTACAGATCCGCAGCAGTGACAATGGCTAAGGATGACGGATTGACTAAGGTTTTACTTTGGAGGAATTCGTCTCTCTTTAAAGCACTAACACACGAGTTTGTAAACAAGTCAATGCCCCAAAATCTTAGAGCTCTGTTGTTTCAAAGGAAGAACCTGCTTAACTTTTTGCGCGATTACCTTGACTTTGGCCTTGAGAAGAAATGGGATGAGAGAGCGATATTGATTATACTGCCTTTATTTGTGTGTGAGGAGTTCAGCGAAGAAGTATATGGTTTCATGTTGAGATCACGAACTTGGAGTGAACTCGAGGGTTTGTTCAGCTTGAGGTTCCCCGAAAGTGAAGTCGCCAGTCATCATTATGAAAGCTCTAAGCAAGTAGTCGGTGGTACGTTAACGCAAGAAGAAATAGGCGGTATACAGAAATAGGTGAGGGAGTTGGAAGAGAGAATGATGCAACTAGAGAGAGACAGGAAAGGCAAGCGAAAGGTCCCGGAAGGATCGTCACATGACCTAGCTGGTGGGAGTGGAGAGAAAACGAATGATGATAATCGAGGCTTTCTCCTATCTGCAGAGGCTGAGAAAAAGCGGTGCGATGACCAAGAAAGGAAAGGAGATAAGGGAGTGATGGATATGGAAGATGGACCTAAGCCTCCTAAATTGACCAAAGCCCAACGACGGGCAAGAAACCGAACTCAAGTAGTCATGGGTCGTGGGCAAGGTCAAGATTGGGAAGGAAGGCGAGGAAATGGTGGTCAGGAAAGGGGTCAAGGATCTTGGAAAGGAAGAGTGGACTTGAGAAAAGTTGTCTGCCGGCATTGTACCCGCGAAGGGCATACAATGAGGTTTTGTCATATCAGAAAGATTGGCGAAGCAGATGGTCTGATTAGCACTGATATCGAGGGATGTGTTTTTGACAGATTTGGAAACCTTATTAACTCAAACGTACCTGGAGGGACGAGACAGGAAGCCTTACGATGGGAGCGCAAATGGTGGACAAAAGCGACAACATGTATCAGCGACAGGGGATTGTAAGGTCGTTGAATGATAATGTTGTCAAAAAGTCACGACTATAAAAAGTAGTATCCTCCTCTAGAGGGGTAATTGAAAGATGATTATTAGAGGATGGAATGAGGAAGGTATGCAGAGAGGGAAGCAAGTTGAGTGAGAAAAATTTTGTCCACAGAAGCATAATATATGACAAGTAGGGGAGACAGTGAAATAAGATGGAGAAGGAGACGAAAAAAAATTTAACAGAGTCTTGAGATATCAGTGAAGGAAATGATGGAGTCCACCAAGATAATTGAGTGGAAGGAGAGGCAAGAATTTGGAATTATGGGGTTTGCGGGAACGCTCCTGGTGTAAGGACAAGAGAAGAACGAGAGTTCAAAAAGGCAAACATCAAAGGATGGTGAAGAGCAGGGAGGAATGAGTGAGCAGAGCACGAAGCATATTACCACGTAGTGCCTCTGAGGTCATTAAGCCATTTGACAAATTCTTCAAGGTTACATGGATGATAGTAAAATAGGAGGAGGTCTTATTCAGAGGCAACAACCTAGTCCTTTGAAGTGACATAAAGTTTGACAGAAACATCTTTACATGACCAAGAGGACAAAGGAGTAAGGGAGGAAATATTGTTGGCACTATATGAAGGAGATACATTAGAGAGAAAACTGTCATCGGTATAAAATGGTGAGACTGAGGGTTTTTGCTAAGACAGATAGGAACAAGAGGCTTACCAACGTGAAGGGATACACAGGTAAGCAGGCCAAAAAAAGGTTAAGATACCAGTTATTTAAGTAGTTAGGACTTAACATAGAAAAATTGAGGAAGATTTGCGCCTAAATGGTGGATAAGCGACTCTTTGATTCTTTCTTCTAAGTTCTATAATAAGACTCTCACATTTTCCTTTCTTCAGATAAGATATTATACTCCAATAGTCGAGTGTGAGGTAAGATCTGCGATATGTTTTTTATTTTCCACTTAGATGCAATGATGTACTTCAGTAGATAGGATAAATAAGATGTCATAGAGTATTTACTCCGATATATGAGGTGTCATGAGATTCTGTTGTCTCTCTTATATTTTTCTGACCCAGCATGTGTACCTTAACAATAGAGGGTAAGAGAGACATGTGACTCGAGTTTCAGAATTGGTTTTGGCTCGACATTATGGATTCGACTAAGTTTTCCTGAGTCATATATGATTTCTATCTATGGGGTATGCCGACGAGAAACACTTTCACTTTCACAATTGAGTTGGTCCAGTATCTGGTCTTGATAGATGAAATGTGTATCTTGGATATATGTGTGAATTGCGCCATCAAGTCTTGAACTAGGATGTTTCGAAAAGCGCCTAAGTGTTCAAGAAAGATAGGATGAAATGTGACATTTACAGTCTGAAAGTGTTATGACATTGTTGGTCAGTTGTTTCCATGCTTTGTCTTGTATATATTTGTTTTTGAAAAAGACCATAAAAATAGGGTATGAGAAAGTCAAATTTTTTTGATGCATTTGAGCAACCCTGCGAGGCAGAGAAATGTATGTTGTGAATAGAATGAATATTTTTTCTGCCTTCTGACAAGAAAAGGAGTCAAACAAGTACTTTTATACCTTTTTTTTATGGATATTTGGTTGACTTTTGTTGTTGGTTGAAGATCTCCGAGACGTGTGTCTGTCCAGCCTGTGATCAAGGCTTGGGCGACACGACCCCTAAGTGGCTCTGACGATGCCCCTCGTTCAGTAACATATGACAATCATGATATATCATTCTTATTGGTTAAATTTTATATATATATATTTTCAAAGAGTTTCATTCATCCAAGCCGACGAGGGGATTCTCTGGTCAAATTATTTTTATATGTATATCTGAAATGATCATCGTTTATCCACTCTAGGTGGTCAGTCTGAGGGACTTGAAATTACCAAGCCTATGGTGGAAAATTGACATCGTTGGGACGTAACTCTCAGCGTGGGCTGCTGACCAAGTATAACCAGGCAGCGGGTCTTCCGATTACGGCCTAGAACTAAAACCTGAGAGGGGGCCTCCTTAATGATGAAATTGGTTCAGTTAGATATCGGCGGGATCAAGAGTCAGGTCTAGAATGCTAGGAGATTTCTACCCGATATTGCGTAACCAATATGGGAACCATCGCTAAAAATAACAAACGTGGTGGGCCGCAGTTTCGGTCTGATCAACCGGCTGTGGTGGGTTGAGGCCAAGGTCGCCGATCCCCTCGCACCAGACTTCGGGTGGGACGGTAAAATCTGACTTAGGTCAAGACCCGCGTCCAAAGAGTGGGATTCGATTTTGATTCCTAACTCCTCGGACACCCAACGAGATCCTGGCAAATCAAGTCTAAAGTTGGGAGGAAGAGCTATCATTGTCTTCCTTGGTGACCTCCGCAGCTATAGTACAGATTCAATATGTCCACTTGGGTTTATATGGAATAATCTTCTCTTGGGAATTGTCATTTTTGGATATGTGGGAGACCCAGGTTAAAATCCTGGCAGCATGGACGCACCAAGGGGGACAGTGAGGGTCTCCAAACCGCAACTTCATCTAGGGGATCGGATTTTGACTACTTGTCGCGTCAGAAGGCCTTTCTTTGCATTTAGATTCCCCAACGACGGGGGCGTCATTTAATGGGGTTTGGAAAAATTGTCGGAGCTGATACCCTTACAAGGGTATCCGCTCATGATTTTGTAGTCGACACAACGTCGGCATCAACAGACAGGCTGAAAACAACTAAAAACGAAAAATGAGGCAAAACCCTCGACTACTATGGTCGATAAGGTTTTGCAAGCACAAGCGCCGAAATACGACGCACACGAACTAGAGTCAGTGGTTAATTTTTTTTGAATGCTCGTCTGCCTTGTCATGACGAACACAGAGAAGGTAAAGATTAGTGGATTAAACATTTGAATGACCAGGCGCGCCACTTTGATTCAGGCAAGGACTAGAGAGGGGTTAGTAAACTGACGAGGCCGGAAGGTTAAGTCTATCGAAAGGAAGTTGCGCGGGTATGACGACAGCGCGCCAAGTTAGAAGGTTCCTGCTAAAAGGCATCAAAAACGCGGTAGGGAGCGGGGAGAAGGGCAATGTATTCCGCCCCCCCCATCTGCCTTAGATGAGACAAAAAATTAGTATACACCCCGTCCATATGGCTGGGGCAGCCAAAGGGGTCATGCTGCCTACCGTGCTAGTCTGCGACAACCAGTAGTGGCCTAAACTAACCTTAGGAGGCAGACTGTAGGCCTGTTATACTTGACGAACCAAGCCTATACCCTACTTATGGCAGAATCGCCCGAACTAGGAGCATGCCCAATGGGTATAGGCATGGATTATCAAGAGACTGATCTAGGGAATGAATCCCTCCGGCCTTTGGGCTAGCTCCTTTTGATAAGGAGTCCTACTTCAGTTTCACCCCGACTTCGGACGACCGGGACTCGAACCCGTGACCTCCGTGTCATGATTAGTTAGAAGATAGTTTGAAGCTAGGCCCCAGATCCGACAGTTGGCGCCCCGGGGTAGCCAGTTGGTAGATTCTGTATCTTTATTTATTGCTTTTATTTTTATTTTCCGATTTTTTTTTATTCTCGTTATTTTTTTTTATTATTTATTATTATTTTTATCTTCTTATTTGATTTACCTTCTCGACGAATCTGCGGTGGATTTGGCAATAGATACATTTCGCTACGGTTCATGGTGAACTTGTTAGGTGAGCCCCGACTGCGGCCTACCCGACCCCGCCAAGAGTAAGGGAAGAAGAACTCGTAATCCGTCGAAACTCGGGCGCAGTTAGAAGGAGGGCATAGCGCCGGGAGACGGAGACGCCAACGCAGGAGGCACGACGCAGGGAAGAGCGAGAGGGGGATATCGGGAGAAAGCATGCGAACGTGGGAGTGGGGGCGCAGTTGCTCGAAAAGTAAGTGCGGAAGTAGCACGAGTTGACATATAAGTGCGTATGAGAAGAAAAGTGCGCGGGGGCGAAAGTAGAACGCAAGAAGAAGAAAAGGAATAAGAAGAAGAAGAAGAAGAGGAAGAAGAAGAAGAAGAAGAAGAGGGAAAAGAAGAAGAAGAAGAAGAAGAAGAAGAAGAAGAAGAAGAAGAGAAAGAAGAAGGAGTGGTTAGCAGAGGCGTGAGCGGAAAGCGAGAAAGAAAGAGCGCAGAAAGAGTCGAGCGCAGCGAAGAGAAGGTAAGGAGAAGAAGAAGAAGAAAAAGGAAGAAGGGAGAAGGAAGAAGGAGGAGAAGAAGAAGAAGAAGAAGAAGAAGAAGAAGAAGAAGAAGAAGAAGAAGAAAAAAAAGAAGAAGAAGAAGAAGTGAGGAAAGGAGAAGGCCAGCAGGAATCGTGCGATGGTAGCGCATGCGAACAAGGAAGGTGGACGGGATAGTGTGTGAGAAGCACGCGAGCATTGGAGATGGCGAACGGGCAACGAGCGGGGAGGAAGTGCGAAGGCGTTGTCGAGAGCATCGGCTGTCGCGTGAACGAGGGCCCTCCCGGCTATGTCACGCAAGAGTTAGAACAAAACAAAATCAAGAGACAACTTAGGACGATGCATAAATAATCCCATGAACTGCCGAGACGGATGTGGTTGCATTGTCCCTTCGCCGCTCTAGCCGGGTGCGCCAACTATACATCCCGCGGTCCCCTACAACAGGATAGGTTTTCGCGGGGCACAACTTACTTTCCCTGAGGGGCTGTCACCACCCTCAGGGGCGTATCCCTACCGAGCTACCGACCCATGTGCGAAAGCTTTTACATGCAATTGCAGAGGTAGGTCAGTCGAGGGCGTTTGCTCGCTCGCTGGAGTGTAGGTGCGCTTGGTTAATGCCAAGTGTACCCGAACGTTGTCCGTTCCCGAGGGCGCTGACCTCCTCGGTACGAACGAGCGTCGGTCGACTAGGACGGCCTCGACCAAACGTGAAACCCAACATATAACCCTAGTCCCTTTATAACCCTTTACTCATAAAATGAATAAAACCAATACATAAACGTCATTTCGACTTGATGAGATGGTCTGCCAAGGTTATCATTTCGTGCCTACTTGACAGAAGAGACAATTATACTGCCGTCCAAAGACGGAGGATCCGTCGCGCACAGCCTTTATAAGTAAATACCGCGGGTACCATGCAGATCAACAAGTGATCTGGCTCCTGGTCGATGTTTGAACTCCCGGTTTGACCATATTGTCGTACCTCATACATCTACTCGGAGGATCGACTGACAATTCTGTCGGTCGATATGTCCTCCTAGGCAATAATTACTCTCTCCGTTCCACGAATGACGAAGTACCTATCCCCGACATCAGATACTTGGCATGAAGATGTTTCATTTCCTGATACTTCGCCCTCGCCCTTTTGCTCAACACCTTCTCAGGTGTTCAGTTTTCATTTTGCTCGGCTAATTTTCCAGCGATTGATTACCCCTCAATGCATAAGCATGATAGTGCTATCATCGGGGTAATCCAGATACTATCCACCTGGTTGGCCTACCTATACAAGATTGTTGTTGTTTTTTTGTTATTATTACCCTTGTAGAGTCACATAGATGTAGCCCTACAAAAGAACAGCTTACCACTGCACCTGACTCGAGAGGGTGCGCTCAGCCAGGATAAACATGCCGGCCCTCACGGGCCTCCGCCTCTATCCGGTCGAATCGCGAAAGCTCCTCCTCGTAAAAAATCAAGGTGGAGACACGTCCACCTCGCACGACTCGGACCTCCCGCGTATCATAGAGAGAAGCCACCCGTGGGGCGAACTTCCAAACTATGGCGAGGAACGGCTGACGCATCCGAAACAGGTGCGCGGTAGTGGTTTCTTTAATCCGAATGACGCCATAGCGCTCCCCGGATAGGGTAATTTTGACGCTCACAATGACCTGAGAAAGGCATTGGAGGTCGTTTGCGCGATGGAAGTACAAGGTGTACCCATGAACTTCGTCCAGAAGTCGGGCCACATTGGCGCGAACATCCTTGCGCGAGTTAGGAAAGAATCCCCGCCCAGCGCTGAGCAGGCCGATGAAACCAATCCAGCGTGTGGGCGCTCCATCCCGAACTAGTAATAATCGCTCCACTCACCGGATCAGCTCCTCGTCCGTAGTGTCGCGAATCGGTAGATATCTGGCCTGAGTGAGGTCTCGTCGTCCGCTAGGCATCTGCACACTGAAGAAGCTACGTGTTAAAAGAGGTACTCATAAGTCTCACAAGCCTCGTCATAAAACGCGGTGACGTCGAAGCATTCCGAGCGAATGATATTAAATCTATTTGCTCGGACTCGTCTCACGTGATGAAGGAGGCCGAACGGACCTTGCAAATCGTTCAAATGGAGTACAATATGGGGGAACATTCCTCTAACCTAAGGAATGTTCTCTACTCCCGGATAGTCCTCGTGAACCACAACTAGGTTCATGTCTCCATAATCTCATGATGGATTAGGAGGCGCAAAATCATATCGCACAATACGCTGGTCTGGTTCGACTAAGAAGATATAACTCCGCGGCAGTCTCCTCACGCTCCCGTCCCAGAATCGTGACACGTCCCATTCCGAGTAGACCTCAAGTGGATTATACACCAACCTTCCTTTTCGTACCATGCCGGCGCGGGATCGTGTCGGCACCGCTAACCAATTAGTCGCCGCCTCGCGTGTGCTGAACAATCGGAGAATCACTGTCTCCGCAAGCATCTGGATGACGAAGCGGTAACTTTGTCAAAATAATTCAGACATACCCACTTCCATGTTCAATCTTCACTCCCCCTTTCGGGCCGTGATTCTTGTGTCACGGTCCGATCGCGAGAGTAGTGCCTATTTGCACTCCCGTTAACACTAGTTGAATCAAGGGCTAGGCTCCTTGTGGCGCCAGCCCTCCCACACGTTGGTGGCTCCTAAAGCGGCCACCCGTCCGGGTACTAGATTCAGCCTCCCCTTTCCCTGAACGCACGAGGAGACGACTGCCCCTAGCTTCAAGACACCCTTCCCTCTAGGAGGTGGTTTGGAATACCCCTCCGCCTCGCCCTAACACATTGTTCAGGACTCAGAAGTTGGGCTGGCTCCACCGCAACAACATGGTATCCCCCCACATAAGTGGTCCGCTCCGAGTCGATAACAGGGCCGGCCCCTAAGGCAACGAACCCCCGCCTCGGATGCCTCCTAGAGAGAAGAAGCCTAGACCCTAGGTGCAGACGATCGCTCTATGCCTTCCCGGCTAAGTGTCGACTTAGACGAATTGAGAGGAGAAAGAAGTAAGGTATTTTGGACGGGCATAGAAGGATAGTGGTCGTTCGGGATAGAATGGGGAAAACCTTGGGAAAATACTAAGGTGTTCCCTTGTTTTCTTTTCTTTTAATTTTCCCACGGCCTTCATTCTTTCGGCACCCGTCCATTCCCACTTCCATTATTATTTTTGTTTCTCCTCTTTTCTGTCACATGCATTCAGGTTGAGTGGGAGAGTGGTAAGCATCCCCATTTATCTGGAACATAGAATGCTGATTCCTTCTCACACGCACCTCCCATCCTACCTGCACAATCAAGAAAAGAAACAATCCAGAGATTCATCCATCCCCAAAACAAGTCAGCCCTTTCTTCACATGCATGCCATCACACTCTTACTCTGCCTTTTCCCCTGAATTCAAAGCAAGGTCATGCAATGTGTGGGTTCACGCGGGTGTGCAAAGGAACTGAGTCGCACTGACCTTGAGTGATTTTTATGAGGGCTCGCTCAAGAAAGCCAAATATCTTCACAAAAAATTCGGTCGCACCACTCTCGTTGCGGCCGCTCACAAGGACGAGTCACACCCTCTTTCAAACGTCACCACTAACTCAAGCGTCGCTCACCAACACAGAAGAGAGCTCGCCGCTGAGGAGAGTGTCCCACTCTCAAATCCCACAGCCTCAATGTCACACCTTGCCAACTCAACCCACCAAATACCAAGTCAGGTCACCACCTGCCTGCCGCAATACTTGGTGGTCCTGGACCCAATCCCCGCTTACTCGGTATGCCGCAAAAAAATAACAACGGCCTCGACAATTCTTACAAGTGTCGCGTGCCACTACGTCCTCAACAAGACGACCGCCACACCCTTCCTATTCCAAAATGCACTTCCACCTAGGCGGTACCGTCTCTGCGGCAACGTCCAATCCCCCTTCTCGCAATCCTGTGCAAAATGTTGTTGCCACAAAATCCGGCAGCGCCCTCGCCGTACCGCCAAGAAAATCAATGCCGCCGCCGCAAGAATTCGGCAGCGCTTCCGCCGTTCCGCCAAGAATACCAGCGCTACCGCCGCACAATTTCGGCAGCGCTTTCGCTGTTCCTCCAAGGATACCAGCGCTGCCGCCGCACAATTTCAGCAACGCTTTCGCTGTCCCGCCAAGAAAACAGGTGCTGCTGCCGTAAAAATTCGGCAGCGCTTCCGCCGCACCTCCCTAGAAAACCAGCAGCAACCTCAAGGTCACGGCTTCCTCACAGCCTGCAGCACAGCACAGAAGGTGGGGCAAGAAACTCCTCGCCTCTAGCT
>BFEA01000022.1:697643-726831 GCA_003427395.1 Chara braunii
CTTCTTCTTCTTCTTCTTCTTCTTCTTCTTTTTCTCCTCCTCCTTCTTCTTCTTCTTCTTCTTCTTCTTCTTCTTCTTCGTCTTCTTCTTCATCTTCTTCTTCTACTTCTCTCTTCCTCTTCTTTCTTTCTATCTTTCTTTCTTTCTTTCTCTCTTTCTCTCTTTCTTTCTTTGTTTCTTTGTTTCTTTCTCTCTTTGTTTCCCTTTTTCCCCCACACTCCCCAATGATTTAAAAAGTTTTTTGGAAAAAAATAAAAAAGGAAGGAAGAAAGAAAGAAAGAAAGGAAGAAAGAAAGAAATAATGTAAAAGAAAAAAAAAAGAGACATAAGGAAAGAAAAGAAGGATGAAAGAAAGAGAGAATGAGGAAAGGAAGGAAAGAAAGAGAGAAATAAAGATAGGGAGAGAGAAGGAAGGAGGGTGCGTGTTTGTAATTTTTTTTTTTTTTTTCCCTTTGCAGCGTTATCGTTTCTTTCGCTTTTTTTTCTAGTAATGAAAGATAGATAGATAGATAGATAGATAGATAGATAGATAGATAGATAGATAGATAGAGAGAGAGAGAGAGACTACTGCGGGCTATCGGCACACTCATCGATGTGCATATGTTTATTTCTGGCCCGCAGTAGCCAACTTCGGTCAACATCAGAATGGGTGACCGTGCGTGAGTTTATTTGTTCGTGGCTTCCGGGTCTATCTCTGCGTCCGGAATAGGGCTGTCTCTTTGTGTCCCTGTCGCGTCCGATTTATATGTGTTTACTTGCATGCGTTCTGGCGTTGATGTCTTGCTTAATTCCTGGTTCTGACGCTTGCGTTTCGAAAAAAGGGTCCGCCATGTTGAGTTGTACGTACTACTGTTGGCGCCATTGTACGGAAGCAGTGAGGCTCCCTCTCTCTCTCTCTCTCTCTCTCTCTCTCTCTCTCTCTCTCTCTCTCTCTCTCTCTTGCTGTATCCACGTATTTGTCTGTGTATACACTGCTCTCCAGATGTCAACGTTCACCACGACCGAGCAGAAAAGGAAGCTGGGCGGAGAGTGTCATGCAAGGATGGATCACTTCCTTCCCTCAGGCGGCAAGGACCACAATACACCTGAAACGGATCGAAACAGGGGTCGGACTATAGTTAGCGATCGAGAACATATAGGCAGGCTAACAGAGGAGGTGCATAAGCAGAAAATACTGCTTAGAGAGATGTCAGACAAACTACGCCGCGTCAAGTCGCTTCTCGACGAAATGACGGAAACCGCGGAGCACAGGATGTTCACCGTGTTCTGGTTGTTGCTTGACAACCCGAAAGATATACTAGACGTTACTCGTCTGAGGGAGGACATGTCAGCCAGACTTCAGGCAATTGCTGAAACGAAGAACACCACGTTCGACGAGTTTCAGGCATGGCTGGATATTGAAAGGGAAAGGCGCACCTCCGTCTTGAAGCGGTTCTCCGCCCATGTCACGAAGACAACAAACAGGGAATCAGACGGAGGGGATGTCATGTGTCTTGCCAGCTGTGGAAAGTGTGTGCTCAAGGAGGGGTGGGCATCGTACAATTCCCAAGATTACAACACAGGTTCGCTACCTACGACGGCACGCAGCGTCGTTGACCTCTTAGCCTTCGCCGAGGACTGCATTCGCCACTGTAAGGAAACTGTTGACGAGTACGGTCTGAGTGAAGTGCGTATCAGGTCTGTTAATGACGAGCTTCCTGCAAAAATCGCGACTCTGCTGAGCAGTTGCTCCGATGTAATGGATGCCCTGCAACACACTCGAGGCAGGATGTTGGCTGGGGAACTGACGGTGACATGTACGGAAGAAGATGTTGTGGGATGTGGAGAAGGTGAAACGAAGAAGGGAAGAGAGGAACCTTACAGACCAATCGGAGTGTGTTCGGGGAATGGGGCCACTCTTGGGAAGGATGCGCCTGCGCCACATGTCCTGTTTGCGTGCAGTGATGTTGCCGCAGTGAAATCTCACCACGTGCGTCACAACTTCCCCTGCGTGCTTGCCAGCAAAGCACCTTCGGCTGTACCAGAATCTTCTGTTATGCCTATGACGACGGAAATTTTTGAAAATTTCATTGCTGACGCGAACTCTCGACAAATGGCGAGGCTAGTGGTGGACTGTTTTTCGCATATAATTTCATATATCAAAGATATAATGGGACCGGTGTTACTGAACGCGGGCAGTCATGGAGCGGAAAAAAATTGTGAATATTGCAGGAAAGGACTTGACATCCATGAGCGCTTGGAAACTCTGTACAGAAGATGTCAAATTGTGGCAGCGCGGGTCGTCAGGGAAGCGTGATCTCTCTCTCTCTATCTCTATCTATCTATCTCTATCTATCTATCTGTGTGTACGCATGTCTACCTGTCCGACAGCACGAAGTTGTCCACCTTGCAGGCCAATTCTGGTCTCGCATGTCACGTTTGGCGTTGTGTTGCATCGGTGACTGGTGAACGTGTTGATAAAGCAGAGTGTTGTTTTCCACGCTGCAATAGGTATACTACTACATGCCATGACTGTGTGTACCATTGGTGGTTGTTGTCCCATCGCCCCGCGGTAGCCAACCTCTCTGTCTGTCCAGTGTATGTATGCATCTCTGCGACAGGTTGACTACTGCGGGCCATGTAAGTGTACACCGCTGCTGGTTGTACTCGTTCTGGCCCTTAGTAGTCAACCTCTCGCAATCAACATTCTTTTTTTTTTCCCCAGCTGGGTGAGGTTGACTATTGCGTGCGATGTCAGTGTTTGCCGANGCCCTTAGTAGTCAACCTCTCGCAATCAACATTCTTTTTTTTTTCCCCAGCTGGGTGAGGTTGACTATTGCGTGCGATGTCAGTGTTTGCCGACGGTGGTTGTTGTCCTGATGGCCCGCAGTAGCCAACGGCCCTCTAACGCACTGTAGTTTAGCCTGTATGGGCGAGGTTGACTACGCCGGGCCATGTAAGTGTACACCGCTGCTGGTTGTTGTCGATCTGGCCCGCAGTAGCCAACCTCGCGCTGGTGCCATATTTTTTCATGATTTCTCTGGTGGGTGAGGTTGACTACTGCGTGCCATGTCAGTGTGTACCGAAACTGCTTGTTGTGTCAATGACCTGCAGTAGCCAACCGCCTTCTAAGGCCCCATATGTCTACCTGTATGGGCGACGTTGACTACTGCGGGCCATGTAAGTATACACCGCTGCTGGTTGTTGTCGATCTGGCCCGCAGCAGCCAACCTCGCGCTGGTGCCACATTTTTTTATGAGTGGCCAGGTGGGTGAGGTTGGGTACTAGGTGCCATGTCAGTCTATACCGAAGCTGGTTGTTGTGTCAATGGCCCGCAGAAGCCAACCGCCCTCTAACGCAGTGTATGCCTGCCTGTACGGGCGAGGTTGTTTACTGCGGGCCATGTAAGTGTACACCGCTGCTGGTTGTTGTCGATCTGGCCCGCAGTAGCCAACCTCGCGCTGGTGCCACATTTTTTTCTGATTTCCCAGGTGGGTGAGGTTGACTACTGCGTGCCATGTCAGTGTGTAGCGAAGCTGCTTGTTGTGTCAATGGCCCGCAGTAGCCAACCGCCCTCTAACGCAGTGTATGTCTGCCTGTATGGGCGAGGTTGACTACTGCGGGCCATGTAAGTGTACACCGCTGCTGTTTGTTGTCGATCTGGCCCGCAGTAGCCAACCTCGCGCTGGTGCCACATTGTTTTCTGATTTCCCAGGTGGGTGAGGTTGGCTACTGCGTGCCATGTCAGTGTGTACCGAAGCTGCTTGTTGTGTCAATGGCCCGCAGTTGCTGTTAGCCCTCTAACGCAGTGTATCTTTGCCTGTATGGGCGAGGTTGACTATTGCGGGCCATGTACGTGTACACCGCTGCTGGTTGTACTCGTTCTGGCCCGCAGTAGCCAACCTCGCGCTGGTGCCACAATTTTTTTTTTTTTTTTCCCAGCTGGGTGAGGTTGACTGCTGCATGCCATGTTAGTGTGTACCGATGCTGCTTGTTGTCCCAAGGCGAAAATACGAGGATCTGTGGGAAAAAAAGGTGATGGCTCCAAGGCGAAAATACGAGGATCTGTGCAGGTCTTTGAAACCCGCGGGAAAGAAGGACAAGTGCCGGAAGAAATCGGGGGCTGAGAAGACGGAGTCGAAAGAGCATCGCAGAAGCGGTGTCTGTCTCTCCGCGAAAACGGTGCACAGGCGCAGGCGTAAATCCGGGTCGAAAGTTACAGTCCCTTCGAGTGAGCGGGACATTTCAACGCTGAAGGAACGTAACGAGTCGCCCCCCTCGACCCCTGTCGGGGGAAAGCGCGGAAGAGAACCGTCCGCCGAGGGCCCCAGAAAAAAATCGTCGGATGATAGAAGCGCGACTACTCACCGGAGTTCAAAGAAGAGAATATCCTACAAAGACGAGAGACCAGTGGAGACAATCGATCTTAGAGGGTCTGGCGACAAGCACAGTACACCCCAAGCGGAAGAAGAGGAGGAACACGACCGTTCCACGCCAGAGAAGTCAGACGGTGCGGAGGATGAGGAGGGGGGAAACGAGGGAGATGACAACGGTCCTTCCCGCGGGCAGTCGCAAGACACCGACGAGGACGACAACAGCGACGGCAAATCGGCCAGCCAGAGTACCGGCGAAGACCGGAGCGCCGCTTCGGAAGGAGATGATTCGCCATCTCCTTCGAGGACGCTGCGCAGCGAAGGAGAACGGCAGGCACGCAATGGCAGCGACACCGAGGAGCCTGTCGGTGACAGACAAATCGTGCAGCACGTGAGCGTCACTGGAAAAGGTAAAAAACCCGCGTCACACTCGCTCCCCTCCCACTCACGAGCAGCTAATCCCGTGCCCCCACGGGGCGCAAGCCTTCACGCACGGAAAAGGGTTTTAGTGAACGCACTGTTGATAGCCGAAGCTTCCAATTACCAAGTGCTGTATTCAGAACAAGGCGCCGAGTTGCTAACACTATCCTGTGCGTTGTGTCTTGTGTTTCCCTGCCCATCGCAACGTCAGGAACAAAAGCGCGCGCAAGGGGCATAGCCGCGCAAGGACCCAACGAGGAGGGCGCTGTATTAGCGAAGAAAATGAAGGACAAGCTGTTGCGTTCCGTCGCCAAAGCCTTTGCGTTCTCTTCGGCGAACGACGCAACTCTGTACCCTACAGAGGACACGTTTTTCGCGGCGGTGCAAGCGACCGCCAAACTGGCAGGGGGGACAGCAGAGGAAGGGCTGCGGTCTCACATTAAAGAGCGCGGGATTCAAGTTGTCATAGGGGAATGCAACAAAATTATGACAACGATCCGCGGAGAGATTACCTGGGAGCTGAAGCATTGGTTCTGGGCAGAAAAAGGGATTCCGCTGGTCGGATCGCAGCAATCGGACCACCACCTCCCCGCTCGCAACAAGATGCGCGCCGAGATGAAAGAGAACAAGACATGGAGACGGAGCGGCGACGATCCGTGGGGCGCCCCCGCCTTCAATACGGCACTCTTAAAAGTTTTTCAGATGAGGAAGGAAGGACGAAACCTCGGCGTCACCCTGCAGCAACTCGCTTTCGCGGAGATGGTCATTCAATGAGAGATAGAACAGACAACGAAGACGACACGAGCTGCGGAGCAGATAGAAAAATTGGTATCTATAAAGCAGGCAATCGTCTCATCTCTACGAGCGCGCGACACAGTAATGAGTTTTTCCATCTTCAAGCTGGACAAATCCGTATCCGTGGCTGAGAAGGCAGCAACCCTCTTTCGCTGTGGCACGCCGTCTGTCGACAGGCCTGGCCTCCCAAGCACCACAATAACGGATGACGATTACGACATCGAATACATTCTCCCTCAGAGTACACCAGCCGGCGGCGGGGGGGCGCGCACCGACAGTCTGTGCGCCGCACCCTGAAAAATTAGGGACAGTTTGGCTACATTTCGACATGGAAGGGAGGATGCTGGGCAATGACCAAACGGTGGAACGGAAGGTTCTTTTTGTAGACATTTCGAATCAGGAGATGCAAAATGGAAGGGGACAGTCGGAGAGAGAGAGAGAGAGAGAGAGAGAGAGAGAGAGAGAGGGAGAGAGAGAGAGAGAGAGAGAGAGAGAGAGAGAGAGAGAGATGAAGAGAGATGAAGACCTTCAGTTTTGCAGAAGAGAGAGAGAGAGCGAGTGCTTGCACGCACGTGCACTGCATGAGGATTGCGAGCCGTATGTTCCATACAGTCCGATAACTACACAACTTCTGTTATTTATGATACACAATTGTACAAACATTTGTATTCCTCATCTTTGTGCGATTGAGTGGTGTGTGCGGCTAACTCTCTAATGGTAACATGACACGACAATGTTGGACAACTTGCGGCCAACTTGCGGCCCACACTAGTCAACCTTGTTTGTACGAGGGCAGCCCAGCATTTAATCGACGGTCTCCCACGTCTGCTCCGTACAAGTGAGAGAATAAGTCCAAAAATTTACTCGTTCTGGTGGTGAGAACTGTTCGTTGCAGGGCAGGGTGACGCGGACCTCGGCTCCTCACGCCAAATCGTTTTATATAGAACGGGACACAGCAATCTCAGRGACAAAGAAAAGGAAGGTTGGCTACTGCGTGCCAAATTRTGTCGGACACCGACGTGTTCGACAAGTTTCGGCCCGCAGTAGCCAACCTTGTTTGTACGAGGGCCCCCCCAGCATTTTATCGAAATGTGCACCGCCGTCGGACACCGAAAGTCAACCTTATTTGTACGTGGTCCGAAATGTGGTCGTCAGCAGCCTGCAACATCTCTCTCTCTCTCTCTCTCTCTCTCTCTCTCTCTCTCTCTCTCTCTCTCAGTCTCTTATCCCTCAATTCCATCAGTTAGTGCAATCATCACGTGCCAGGTCGGCGCGCGCACACCCAACGCTCGCCCATGTGATCTTCGTACTCCAAAGCGTGCTCACCACAAAACGAGGAAAACACAATCACAACCCACCCCCGGACAGCGCAAATGACCTGTGTAGAAACTGCTAGTCCATACGGTCCAATACCCTGCTTCAACAAATTCCAACACAATTTCAACACGGTTCAACACATTTCAACAAAGTTTCAACAACATTCCAACAACTTTCAACAACATTTCAACAAGCCACCAACAATGGATCAACAGTTGGACCAACTGTTTTTCAACAGTTGGTCCAACAGTTGAACACACAAGTTTCAGTGTCCCCAATATACTGCCAGTGTTGGTTTCCTTCATTTTGTGTTGAACATACACACCCCCCCCGCCCAGCAGTTTATAAACAGTTGAAATGTGGTGTAAACATAGGTCCAACGTGGTAAAAAATTTGGCACATTTTTTCTGTTGATACTCACCTGACCCTGCTTTGCCTGCTTGCCATCTGCAGAGGCAGAGGCTTGAGAGATGCTTGATGGCTCCGTGATATCGGACTCATCATCAACCCGCCTTGCTGGAGTTTGCGGTCATGTCGTTCGTGTCCTCCATGGCCTGGTCTCAATAATGCTGCGCATCTTTGACGGATCACGTTACGTTGCAGGGAGGCTTCATCCCCATGAACAAGTGACGACAACTACAAAAGAGAGTGAACAGGTAAGTCTCTTATTTCGTTACGGGATTCATAATACTTCTATCGATAAGTTGAGCAAACTCGAATGAATCTACCTACAAGGATAGGAAAATATACACTACTTTGTGCGTGTATGTGTGTGTATATGAGTGACGAAAAGTGCAACAGACTTCCCTCTATTTCCGTCGACTAGGATAAGCGAAATCAGACGTATCCACGACTAGAACAAGGAAATATACACTGCCACACTTGTAGCTGGTTGCGCTCATGTATGGGAACGTGTGAATCGCGCGGCCGATCTCGTGGTACTTCCATTGATAAGATGAGAAAAATCGGATGAATCTTTCGATAGAACATGGAAGTATACGCTACCACTATATGCGTATGTGTGAATGGAATCTACCATATATATTAGGAATATATATATATATATATATATATATATATATATATATATATATATATATATATATATATCGTCACAAACAGAACTGCCCGGTAAACCGAAGGCAGAGAGAGAGGAGGACAAAAAACGAGGGGCTGTGACAAACTCTTTCGTCGGAGTTTCACCGACTCATCAGGATATGGTTAAACCAAGCGGCCCTGCACTATGCAAGATGGGGCGCATGGTGGTCCTTGGGTGCTAGTGGCATCTGTGAGTTGGGGAACGAGGTCGTGAGTGTAACACGAGAAGACATACCTGGTGCTTGGTTGGTCGAGACACGCTTGTACTTAGGAATCTGTTGACGTCTTCAGCGGCATAGTAGTCTAGGCCAGATAGGATCCGCCACCTGTGGGTTGCACACCGGCGTCGGTCCGGCGTGATGATGATGAGGGTGATATGGGGGCACTTACCTTGTATTGGCAATGGTTTGTATGGGCGACATCTTCAAGTACTTCGGGCTGCTGCTGATGTCAACAGTTGCATTGTCAATCCGTAGGATGAGCCAGCTGGGCGTTGAGCGCCAAGTGTAAGGGCGAAGAGGCTCGGCTCTTGTGTCTGTGTGGAGAGAGCATGTTCTCATGGACTTTGGTTTTCAGTAATACGGACCTCCATTGGAGTATTATCAGTGCAATGCTACTCTCTGGACACGGTGTGACTATCTGGCTTTCAAAGTGAAGGGGTAATCTGGAATTATCATCTCGCTGTTGCATATTTTCATTGCATTATTATTATTATTATTATTATTATTATTATTATTATTATTATTATTATTATTATTATTATTATACGTACGATGGTCTGGGTACACGTGGCATCTGAATGAGTGGGAACGGGGTTGTGAAGTGATACGAGAAGGCATACCTGGTACTTGACGCGTGCGACATGGGTCGACGTATGCTCGTGCTTCAGGAATGCTGTCGATGTCATCTTTCGGCTTCATAGTGTCGGCTAGATAGGATCTGCCACATATAGTCTGGGCGCCGAGCGCTAGATAGGATATCGACTTTGGTTCTTCGTAGACAATGATGGGGCTATTTCAACATTGTCAATTATGAACTCTTGGTATGTCCTTATTTGGTGAACCCCGTGAGGCAATTATACTATTGGTTCGAGGTCACGACTATCTAGACTTGAGTGTGTGATGCTGCTTGGGTTCTGAAGTTCGTTATTGCTCAATTTCTTTACATTTATTATTATTATTATTATTATTATTATTATTATTATTATTATTATTATTATTATTATTATTGTTATTATTATTATTATTATTATTATTGTTAAACAATCAGGCTCCCTTTTCAGTTCTTCATTTCACGTACATATAAACACATGGGGATTCTTGCTGGCACATAGCACCCAACTCAAACACTCGAAGATATGGGAACCAAGATGCAGTTCAGATGCAAGTTCGCTTTGACAGGTTATGGTGCATCAGCACTCATACATCGTAGCTCTTGTAGCTGTGTCCAACACCACTACTCACTGCACTCTTCAACCCCGAATACCCCACCTACAAGCTCTATATACCCGCTCTCACAAAGACAGAACCACAGACACTAACAAACGAAAAATAGACTAATAGACAAAGGACACAGACAGATACACACAGACAATACGGACAAACAGAACAAACGGGGATTGGGACAAGCAGTCCCAGACAGATAGAATATGACGAACGAGACAGAGGGACGAACGGCCGGACATTCCAACAACGACGATCAGATTAAACAGAGACGTTCAAACCAACACGCGGCGGACAGACAAACAGTCGGACTGACTCAACAAACGAAACAGAAACTGACAGACAGACGAGGGCAGCCGCGAACAAAATAGGCTCGGATGACGGGCGGGCCGTCAGCCAAACAGGCACCTACAGATAGCAACGAAGAAACAGTCAGCGGGACTAACAGACAACGTAAGGGGGCTGACAAAGCAACTAGACAAGCAGACAGGACCGAAGCAAAGATAAACACGAGCGTACAGACACAGTCGGACGGACGATCTGACAGACACAGTCGGACCGACGATCCGACAGACGCGGTCGGATGAGCGATCTGGCAGACACAGCCGGATGATACAAACCAACGGACGAGGTAAGGCAATCAGGCAGGCACGACTCGGACAACTTGGCAGGTCCGACAGACTCAGTTGGACAGACGAACCATCAGACACTGACTACAACAAATAGATACAAACTATAGTCGAGACGAGGTACGGGCGGCGACGGACAAGCGTATGCAGTCAACGACACAGACGGTCCGATTGACGAGGACAAGCCGACCAGATAGGCAAACATAGTCGACCAAACGAACACGGCCAGCCAAACAGGCGAACAAACTCCGACAGGCAGATGGTCAAACAGACATAGACAGGCATAGAGGCAGGAATGTGCAAGTAAACACACACCCGAAACAGATACACGCCGACAGAAACGAACGAAACAAATACAGGTTCGGACAGACGAAATACAGACAACTGACGAATCGGCAGTCAGGCAGACAGGCAGATAGACAGACACACGAAGAGAAAAGACTTACCTGGTTACTCAGGCTGGCACGACTGCAGATCTAGCAACTGGCCCTCTGAACAGGGCACGCTTTCCTGACAATGTCGTATTGAACCAAGAGATAAACACTAAGACAAGGACATTATTATTATTATTATTATTATTATTATTATTATTATTATTATTATTATTTATTTTTTTATCTTATTTATTAACCAAGATAGATCGATAACATGGGTTACCGAGTAAATACGACCCATCAGCTTGCACCGATTACTCCCCTGCTCGCTGACCACGCCGTCAGTTACTCCTATCGATTGAATGTTCCAGTGAAGTACCTGGATCAGGGTGATCTCAACCGGTCACTATTAGGGGTGTTATGAGAAGTTCATTAAGGGAAGGGAAAATGAAGAAGAGGGAGAAGTAAGCGGGAATAAGGAAGATGTAGAAAGACACAGGGGAAACAAACAAACAAACAAAACCCTCCAGACACATAGACAAGATAACCATACGTGACTATGCACAGTTAGATAGAGACGTGGTCAGACAAACACAGGTTACCGAAAATAGTCAGACAGGGTCAATCCTGTCCGACGGGGACATGCATACCGATGGGCAGACAGATTGGCACGGATAAAGAGGGAGAGTCACCTACCTTTGGTGAGGGTGCTAGTTACTGTATTGGGTTGGTTTGTTGTACGCAGTCAAGCGTTTAGTGACTGGATCCCCAAAACTGTTTAAAACGGCATTTTGATTGGAACTGCACGTACCTGAACTCTGCATCTCTGGTCTCGAGTAAGGATTTCATGTGACCCCTTGACCCATGTCTGTGTGTAAGTATGTAAGTGAGTGAGAGAGATAGGGATGAGGTTGATGATGTAAGGATATGTACCTGGTCATGGCAAATGGTCTAAGATAATTTGCATCTTTATTGACGACCTCACGTGTTGATCTGATTCTCCGTTGGTTTGATAGCGGTGCATTACTACTATTCCGGACAGTGTAAGACTTTTTGACGGCGTAGTCCGCAGTCTGACACACTTACCTTCTGATACTACTAGTAGTAGAATGTTATTATTATTGTTATTATTATTATTATTATTATTATAATTTTTATTATTATTACTGTTGATTGTTGTTTCACTATTAAAATACCATGAGATAAGCAAGGGTCAGAAAGGGGAAGAGTGTGGGGCGTTGGAGAGGAGAGAGACATTATCAATGTGTGGTGGTGCCTACCTCCTCCATCCTCCTCCATTATTTTCTCTGTTTGATCATCTCATGAACCAATCTCTTCAATACTATAACTTGTCTAATGATATATTCCTATAAAAGTCCAGACATCCCATTGCATGTATGATACGGGATCAACGACAGGGCGATTGCGGGAGCTCTACCAGACTTCAGGAGGAACTCTGGAGGCAGGGAACCATGAGGTACACATGACTATCCTCTTCCCATATACCCTTACAGGCCACGCCCTTCTATTGGACTGCCTGTATGATTGTATGATATACTGCTTGTACTTTCTTCAGGACTAAGATAATCAGAAGGGGAAAAAAATATATGATTGAAATAAGAATCCTGCCTGGTGAAATGGAAGGAACCTAAATTGACTAAGAGGGAACCTAGACTGTTTGGACGTGAAGAATGAAGTAGGGCAATGGAGGCTTATGTGTGAGCCGTCACACTACTTATGTATAAACTGACATGACTAAGGGTTGACACTTAGGTACTCATGTGTGAGTTACCTTGCTATCTGCCAGATCGACTGTCGTCGTGAAGGGCAGATGTGTCTGACAATCACTTATGAAATTAATTAGGAACTAAATTAGGTGCTCTCTACCGTGACGACTATCGTCGTGATGGGAAGAGGGTACTAACAAAAACTTATGAACTAATCTAAGTACTCTCTACCTGAGCGTCTGTCGTCGTGAGGGGACGAGGGTACGAACAATAAGTTATGAACTAATCTAAGTACTGTCTACCCGAGCGGCTGTCGTCGTGAGGGAATGAGGGTACTAACAATACCTATAAACTAATCTAAGTGTTCTCTACCTGATCGGCTGTCGTCGTGAGGGGATGAGGGTGCAAACAAAATATTTATAAACTAAGCTAAGTACTCTCTACCTGAGTGATTGTCGTCGTGAGGAAACAACTACTTATGAACTAATCTAAGCGCTCTCTACCGGAACGACTGTCGTCGTGAAGGGACAAGGGTACAAGCAAATACGTATGAACTAGATCAAGTACTCCTTACTAGATCGACTGCCGTCATGATGGGAAAAGGGGTACTAACAATAACTTATGAACTAAATCAGGTACCCTCGACCGTAACGGCTGTCGTCGTAACGGGAAGGGGGTATCTGACTATAACCTATGAACTAAATTTGATACTCTTTACCGTAACGACTGTCGTCGCAACGGGAAAAAGTATCTGACAATGACTATGAACTAGACTAGGAACTCTCTACCGGATCGACTGTCGTCGTGATGGGACGAGGGTACAAACAAGATACTCATAAAACTAATCTAAGTATTCTCTAACCGGATCGACTGTCGTCGTGATGGGACGAGGATACAAACCATCTAAAGTACTCTCTACCGGATCGACTGTCGTCATGACAGAAAGAGGGGCTGACTCTTAGAAAATAATAAGGGAGACTCCAGGGAGGGTCACCCTATTCACACACTTGAAGTCGAAGGCTGACTAACGACCTGTTGGAGGTAGTAAACCACTTTGTTTCTCTTTCTTCATTATCTTACTTACTCTCTGATAGTCCGACCACCAAACCGGTAGAGGGGAGGCTTCTGTAGAAGTCACCTTATTACTTGTTTAACAGATGGACTACTCATTACCCAAGGGAAGTAGTAGAGGGGTCTCTGTTGGGGTCTTTCTATTACCTACTTGATTCTATATTAACTTAAGAGAAGGGTGTTTCTGTAGGAATACCCTAAACACTGGTCTTCTGTCTAAACTAACCCGGTCTCATGACGGTCAGCTTTCGAAAAGCAACAGGATACCCTTGTTAGGATTATCCTAATGCTCTCCTGAAGTGGACCTTCTCGCGTGATAGTAGGGGGCTCTTGTGTGGGTCGCCTATTATTCACGCAGACCGTTATTAACCTCTGGAAGGGGATTGACACCGGATCTTTCGGAAATATACCTATAGCAAGTAGTAAGGTGCTTCTGTAGGAGCCTCAACTATTTGTTGTATGAAAAGGATACTCATGTGTGAGCTATCCTGCTACTTTGAACAAATCCTATGTATACCTTGAGAGAGACGAAGCAGAGAGTCAACTACTCATGAATAACTTACTCACCTGTCTGCTCGACTAAAAGATTGCTTGGTATTGGTCAAGTAGTAAGAGATTCATGTTTGAATCGGCCTACTACTTGAGTGTGTTAACACAAATAACAGAGAAAGGAAGGAACAATGCTCCTGTTAGAGCAAGGTCTTCATATATCTAGGAGAAGAAACAAGGAAAGAAGATAGGACCGCGGGAGAAAGAAACTTAAAAGCTACCAAATAGTCCATAGCTGTCTGTGGCTTTCAGGTAGAAGGCCACAACGATGAATGAGTTAAGACTCATCTACACAAACACCAAATGGTGCGCTTATCCCCAAGAGAGAAAATGCAGGGACTGAGAGTAGGGTAAACACAAGTTTCCCTAAAAAGACGACTAAGGACACAGGCATGAGACTCCTCGAGAGAAAGGAGATACTGACAGACGACTCGGGGTAGGGTTGTGAGAATAGACGTTAGGAGTTAGACCTAGGATGTCGATCCCAGAGCTCACTACCCATATCTAAGGGCTTGACCCTTAGATATCAATATGTGGGGAATCGAGTGGGGGTGTTGAATCTTTGTTGACCTGTGTGTGTGCATGTCCGGACTCATTTTACTGCTGCATTGGAAGGAAAGGATCTACAAAAGGATCTAAACTTTCTGTTATCTCTCGATAACAGGTCGGTTGTTACCGGTTCAACTTTTCCCCTTTGACTTGATACCCACCTCTAAAGTTAAACCCTGTGGTCAGTAAAACTGTCACCTGTGGTCATTGCCTAAATGGTCCTGGTCACTCTCAAGGGTCTTTTGTAGAAATGTGAGGGGGCTGGGCTTACGTCTAAGGAAAGACAAGGCTGTCATACATGGTTTGGGAAGTGAGGGACAAGGTCAATGGTTGATGGTTGACGCCGTTAGTGCATGGCATGTGAACTGTCTTTGCAGAATTCTATGCAGGTCTGTTTTGTGCGTGAGTTTGGATTGAACTGGACCTGGTCTGTTGAAGAGTCTCGGACACACAACACTTATGAAAGTGGGAAGGGTTCTCGGCGGTAATACTTCCATATTCATCATATGTCCAACATAACTATTATGATGTTCAGTTAAGTCCTAACCTGTTAAGAAAGATAGGACGCCCTTTGGTAGAAAGAAAAATTGATTGATATTGGTCGAAAGAATAATACATTACGCAGCAGCGGAAATAGACTGCCTTATTAAAAGTTCGACCTGAATATCTAACGGGTCAGTTCTAGACGTCTTACCGCGGGTACCTCGTTTTATGCTACAGCGATCGAGTAAACGCCCTCGGCCGACCTACCTCTACAAAGACATGTAAAAGCCTTTGCATGTGGGCCGGTAGCTCAGCAGGGATACGCCTACCTGAGGGTGGTGACAACCCCTCGGGTAGAGGTAAGTTGTACCTCGCGACGTCCCGACCTGTTGCAGGGCGTCGTGAGAGGTATAGCACGGGCGCACGGTCGGAGTGGTGACCGGTTCTTCTTCAAGAAATAAATCCTGCGTGACACGACCGTGAGGTTCAGCGCTTCCAGCGGGGTGCAGGACCGCCGCGCGCGACAACGCATACAAAGTCACCCTTACGATCGCACAGTCCTGACCATCACTAAAGCCGGACTCGATCCAGGCAAAAATACCCTTGCCTATCGGTGCGCCCACCAGGAAGAGATATACTTTCCCTCCCTGACTTGCCTCGGCAAGGAAATCTCAAGCCCATCTTCCTCCTTGATGGGCAGGGTCACACTGGGATCTTCCTTCGCATAAGGCATCTTGAGTTGCCTTTGCTCCGGTCTGGGTTCTGCCCATTACAGAAAAAACGTCCAGCATGCGCCTTCCGTTATCATATTGGCAATCATACTCTACCATCTTATCTCTAAACCTTATCCTCAAACCACCTTTTTTTAAAATCATTCATTTCCATCGTTTGGGATCACCCAACTTTGGAAAAATTTCACTGGTGGTATACCGTGGTAATAATATTTTTACAGGCACCAACTTCACAATAGGAATTACTCATAAGAATTGGTATATTACTTTAAGTAACGGATACCAATAATACCTTACTAAGCTTATCTCAATACTCATCATGTATGCACGTAAAGGAGTCTATTCGAAACAACCGACTATACCGAAGAGAGCCTTTTACATAAATATCCACCTAGAATAAAGCAACAACTCTAATTGATAAACCCCTCAATTCATAATCCAAACATTTATCAGATATCACTTTTACCCCCTGGAAAAATACAATATACACGTCATATAGGCAGGTACCCCAAACATGAATCCAGATGTAGTACAACCCACAGTAACTAGGATATACTCGTAATCACGATCACAACACAGTAGGCACAACTTATTTGCAGGGGTTGTAGCTGAAGAGTACAATATGCTTTATACATAACAACATGAGGCCAACTCAACTGCCGGCTATATAACAAGATAATTATCAACATATATCTTAGTTTGTACAATACAGAATAAGACTGACAATGAGTGATTAGCATGATACAATTGTTACCCCCTTCATCTCTTAAGCGAAGCATATAATACAAAGGGGCGGTGTGATCCTCTTGTGATAACATCTTGACTCCCGAGCCCCGCTCTAAAGATCAAGCCTCACCGCAACCTTCTCTGATTTCAGCGCTTGCACCTCACTGAGCCTAATCATGGTCAGATGGTCAGCCCCATTTATATCTGTCACGACAATGGATAGCGAGTCCGTGCCCTTACAAATACGATGACCCTGCTTAATGCAAGACGAACCCAGATCGCTACTCCCGGACCGCTCTCACTAAGCAGTAGCTGTTTCACCTGGCCATCACAGCCTCAGCGAGGGAGCAAGCCCTTTCCTCCTCTCTCAACAGATAATGTAGTTACCCTCCTATCATAGGGTAGGCAACAACACCCCACTAATGAACCAGAAATACAATTCCGGCGTGGGTCTCACTATCATCCTTGAGTCGACTTCGGCAGTTAAATCCCTCTAATTTCGCTCTCACCAGTCATCCTCTCATCTGCGTCGCTTACACACCAAGATTTCTTCCAAAGCAAGGCTCTATCGGCCAGGGGAGGACGCCTCGACTTAGCGCCTCTACTTCCCAAAGCAGGCTTAGCTCAATACTCACGTAATAAGTCAACTAGCCTCGTGGCTTTGACGGTCACTAATGAAGCTTGCCTCAATAGGGGACATACCCAGCAATGTTGATGCCGCCTCGACTCAACCTAGGCCGCCTCAGACGTGCCACGTATCACCCAATCACTTAAAAATACTCAGGATAGCAAGGTGCTCCCTAAAACCGCTGCTACATGCGTCAAAGTACATAGGCGTACAACTTAGCATTTCCTCCCTCAAACAAAACACAGACACACGCTTATAATCAGCAATTAACACTTGGACCACAACCTGAAGGCATTCCCAACGTTGACCAGGGTATCAAGCAATCGATCATGAATCCAAAGAAAGTTTCTCCTTCTTGCCTAATTCTCACAATCGCATATCCGGGTGTCGTTCCATCAGGGACAACGGTAGGCAGCCGTCATCCCCGGCAACGGCGCCACCTATCGAGCGCATCGGTCCGGCACAGCACGTGGCAGCGCGGGACCCTCTTGGCCGCGTCACATAGGAGTTGGACCAACCTCGTCGCGAACACACAAATGGAGCTTCCTTAGGCCGCTCCGGCCGAGTGCGCCAGCCATACCTCTCGCGAGCGCCTACGACAGGATAGGGCCTACGCGAGGCACAACTTACCTCCACCTTACGGGAGTTGTCACCTCCCATCGGTGGGCGTATCCCTGCCGAGCTACCAGTCCATAGTACGAAAGCTGATCAGTTGCAATCGCAGAGGTGCACCAGCCGAGGGTGTTTCTCGTTCGCTGTAGCATAGGGGATACACGCGGTAATACGCCTATCGGACCCTCATGCGAACCGACATCTTGGGGGGCTGAAGTCCCAAGCGCGTCTCGTCGTCGGTCGACTAGGACGCATCCCACACACCACGCGCACACCACTTTACGAACATTAAAATAAGACACACACACACACACATACGAAACGACACAACACAAACAACGCGACAACGCTCCTAGCCCCTCAGTAGCCATCCCATAACTCCCCGATGCGGAAATCGGATAGGCGTCGCGCGAGAGACTTAGTATAAAACCGCGCGAACGCAGAGCTTACTCATATCGACTAGCAATGCAAACGTACGCAAGCAGTCACAATGATGGCGTACCATGTCGTACCCATACTCATGCAGTCCTCGTTAATCTCGAGGGTCGCATTCGACACTCAGGTGTCGGATGACACGCGCCCTGAGGGTTAATCTTTCGACGCTGGACAACCGCCATGT
Source organism: Chara braunii (assembly GCA_003427395.1). NCBI lineage: Eukaryota > Viridiplantae > Streptophyta > Charophyceae > Charales > Characeae > Chara > Chara braunii. Next base: position 715,766 of record BFEA01000022.1, read on the forward strand.
GCGGTTGAAGACCACACACCCTCTTCTGCACTCTGTGCAGAGCAGGTGGTACACAGGTCCATACCTGTGGTGACAGTCGTTTCTTGCGGCCCTGGAAATGAGCCTCACTCTAGGCCTGGGCGAAAGTCAAGGGGTTGGACTTTGATGGTTGTCACGGACTACAACGTCCAACCATAAAAATCTCCAACAAGCAAAGGATAAAAGGGAATCCCCAATTTTTCTCAAGGACAAAGTATGGATAACCCTTATGCACAAATACAGTAGGTCTCTCAAATACTCAAGGTACTCATAAATCTATGAGGGTTAATTACATAGGCCGATCACTTCTCACAGTCATAGTGCGGCTCCTCTCAAAAATATATGTATGTAATCGCAGACAATCTCATCCAGAGTCCGAACCACAAACGCACATGCAATCACATCAAAGATTCATCCAGAAGTCCACGCACTACACGGGGTCAACTTCAACCATTCCTTGCACTCATACCCCTCGCTTTAGCCATACATGCCTCACTCGTGCAACTCTTAAATAAATACTCAGTACTTTTATTGGACGACCATTCAATAAAACCCGGGTGAAAAGACAAAAAAACAGTTCAATCACAAGACTAAAGCCTTTAGGTTGAGTGACAGGAGTGAATTAGAGTTGAATTGTAAACCGACGAATCGGCAACCGACCTGTTATCAGTGATAACAGAATGTGATCCTTGTAAGATCAGTTGAAACTAGTCCCAATCCTGAATCAGACGATCAAGAGGACCTGTAACACATGACAGACCAATCCCCAAGTTGAAATCATAAGTGTATGGAGAATACAACTCCATAACACATTCTCACTCAAATCCTCATAGTTAACTAGGTCTGAATCTACCTTTAAGCAGTGCCCAAAGCAAAGGCAGACCCTGGCATAGTTTCCCCTATACAGGGTGGATCACCGGAATCGCCACTTGTCAAAATATAATCTAGCTCCTCCAAATCAAGAAAATTTCGGCAGTATTCCCGTAGGAAAAGTGTCTTTTCAGAATTTATATCAGCCCAAATATGAAAGCAGAAATAAACTCCAATTCTGGAAAGTCAAATTCTGTCTAACTCCCTGAATTAGTAGAAATTTGGACAACACTCCCTCCAGAAAGGGAGACTTCCCAGATTTACACTAAGTCAGATATGAACTCAAAAGACAACTCGAGTTCAATTTAGACAAGATTTAACTAACTCCTTAGTTTTGCAGGAATTTTGGCAGCACTCCCTATAGAAAAGGGCTGTTCCAAAATTTATACAAGGCTAAGTTCAGAATTCGAAAGTAACTTTGACTTTTCAAAGTCCAATTTTAGTCTAATTCCCTGAATTAGCAAAAATTTGGGCAGTAATCCCTTTAGAAAATGAGACTTTCCAGATTTTTACTAAGTCAGATATAAGAAAAGACAAAGTTGAACTTTTGACAAGTCAAAATTCGGCTAACTCCTTGGATTTGTAGAAATTTCGACAGCGCTTCCCGTAGAGAAAGTAGCTTGCCAAGATTTATACAAGGCCAAGTATAAGAAAAAATCCCAAAAAATGCGATAATTGATCTAAGTAGAAAAAAACTTAGCTTAGAAAATGCAGAAATTAAAACTAACTCCTATGGCTTTAGCACGTGGCGAGCGATTAAAGCAACTACCTATCAAACTGAAACTCGGTCCAAGTAGTACCCTCACTCAGTCACATGCAGGTAAAACCAGAAAGGTAAATACTCTCACCATCCCCAAGTCAACCTGAGCAACCAATAGTTCATGACCTCTCAATGATTTAACCCTTTATACCTAGTTTACATAAGGCATAGGTCAAGCCACCTGAACTTACAGAGCGCGCCCAACTTAGCCAGGCCTAAAGCCAAAATACCTAAACTTATAGAGCGTTCTGACTTAGCCAAGTATATACAAAGAGAGGGCACGACTACCTTTCTTTTCTTTGGGCATATGACTAGACCGCTCTAGTCACCCTGAACTGTTTAAGATATCCAAGTTATATATACCTGTCTTTTTCTTTGTCTTCTAAGTTTCATACGCCTGAACTAGCTTAAGTTTAGTCTGTCCCAGCTTACCACCAATTTTATTCTTAGTTATACTCTCTTCAAGTTGTGATAGGCTATAGTCAAACCACCTAAACTTATAGAACAGTCTGATTAGCTCGTTCTTAGATAAAATAATAATAATATATAGCCAAATTATACCCTTGGGTTCCAGCATGTGCGAGGCTTTGAGCCAGATCCCCTGAACTTACAGAAGGATCAAATTCTCTGTCAAATTCATTTATCTCTGAGTCATCATGTGTGTGGCATTGAGTCAAACCCCCTGAACTTACAGAAGGGTTGCTCTATGCCAAATCCATTTCCTCAAAGTAAAGCAGGGAGAGATTGAGCCACCTAAACTTGTAGAACAACTCAGCCCCCTAGTTCAGAAACAAAAAAACTTAAGAAGATCCAAGAAACGAGGCAACTCAGGGTACCTAAACTTATAGAGCGCCCTGAGCTCCTAAAAGTCAAACACAATTAAACCCTCGCAAGTCAGAGCAGTTAGGACACCTAAACTTATACAGCGTCCTGACCCTCCATGCAATTCACAGCATCGGGTCTCCCCAAACTTATGAAGACATCCCAGCCTCCAGAGTAATCAGACCCCCTAAAGTTATAGAAGGGTCTGACTTCTCCATGCAAGACCAAAATAAAACCAAGCACTGGGGTTTCCCGAACTTATGGGGACTCCCCAGCCTTACTGACCAAGTCAACCATCATACAAATCAAAATAGTCCTCCATCCTGCCTTTCCTATATACAGTTCCTTTTAGCAATATGACTTCATATGGTCAACAAAGCTGAGACTGAACTTGAGCAAACATTTTTTTACTTGGTCTGATCCAGTGTGATGAAAGCCAAGCCAAAGTCAAAGTACAGGGGTCACACCGCATAACCAGTCAAACGTAGAAGGGCGTACGGGTAGGGGCTATAATCCAGGTGTATAAAAGGAAGGAGTAAGATTACCGTACAATTCTCTGCCTCCAGGACTCCTCCTGAGTCCCGGCAGAGCTCCCGCAATCGGTGGGGCAAACCTCCCACAGAGGCCTTGGCGCGAATTACGGGTTGCAATCCCGCCTTTAGCAATCTGACTTCATATGGTCAACAAAGCTGAGACTGAACTTGAGCAAACATTTTTTTACTTGGTCTGATCCAGTGTCATGAAAGCCAAGCCAAAGTCAAAGTACAGGGGCCACACCGCATAACCAGTCAAACGTAGAAGGGCGTACGGGTAGGGGCTATAATCCAGGTGTATAAAAGGAAGGAGTAAGATTACCGTACAATTCTCTGCCTCCAGGACTCCTCCTGAGTCCCGGCAGAGCTCCCGCAATCGGTGGGGCAAACCTCCCACAGAGGCCTTGGCGCGAATTACGGGTTGCAATCCCGCATGCCGCCGTCCTCTCCGAACCAACAGACCAGACACAGAGTAAGAAGGGCAGGAAGAGAAAGTTTTAGACTCTCAGATCCACAGGAGGTGCTCTCAGACTCGCAGGAGAGGGTCTCGATACCTTGACACGCCTGAGGGCCCCGCAATGGGGGCCAGAACGCGTTGCAGGTTGATCAATCTGAAGTCAACTGCTAGATCCGCCTCTCTGACGACTTCCAAGCTCGCAGCAATAACCTCCCTTCACCGTCCGTTGACGCAGTAGTAGTGGCCTATAGCACAGGTCAACCGCAGCAGTCCGAGCCCAACCCGCAGTCTGCAACCTTCAACCCACAGGCTGGCAGGATGATCAATACGTTAGCCAGCCAAGGTCAGCGGCCCCCTCAGTGGCTCTGCTGCAGTTCCGTTCAGCAGACCAAACACCTCGAACATCTCTAGTTGCCCGGTCACTTGCAGAAAGGTGTGCAACAACGAACATTCCCAGAATTACCGAGTGCTGCATCGGTTCTGACAGCCTCAGTGATAGCCTTGACATGAATGGCGCCGACCTCAACAGTGTTGGCCCTTGATAGCATCTGCACCACCGGAGTGTTGCTCAAATAACGCCCGTGCCCCCTTCAAAAGGCAGAAGGCAACAGGCCTACAGACAAGCCGGGTTCATCATTAGTCCTGGCTGTTAGTAGTGGCCAACTCTGCAGTAGTCAGGGAGTAACAACAACCGGAACACCGGTATGATTGCCCTTTCCCTCGGTCCCAGCTTACAAGCTCACGTTCTCCCCGGCCCTGGTACGTGCAGTCCTACCAGCCCACGAGCTGGAAACGAGTCACCGGTGCCACGTACCTCGCAACGGGCTCGGGTACGATCAGCGGCTTGCTTCCGAAGATCGCTGTCACGGCGCACCAACGAACGGTAAGTCACGCCCCGACTAGGTAAGTCTCTACCCTTACGAGCTGCTTTGCGCTACCCTCCGATACTAGGACGGGCAAACTCGAAATGAATCCTCTGCAAAGATGCAGACAGATTCATTTTTCCTTAAATTTTCTCTCCCCACTCATTCTACTAACTTACTAACTAATCTACCCTCATAATCAAACTCGCCCGGGGTCAAAATCCCCGGAACACGTCTTCCCCCGCCTAAAACGAAGGCAAAATGGGCGAGTTACGACTCAGCCCCCCGCCATGGTCTCTTCTTCCTCACGTCCGCATGCACCTGGCGCTGGATCCTGTCCGGGTGCATCCTCCCTCTACCAACCCGTTCCCCTTGGTACAACTCCTACTATCTGCTACGCAAGACTCGTCCACCAACTGGAGAACCTGGGCTCACCACCGGATTTGCCCATCACGCAAGCCTAGGAATACTACTCCTCTCCACTAATCTCACTAGGACACTCTAACGAAACAACCAACTTCTAACCCGCCATCTCTATTCTCTCGGCACCCCGGCGCAGTCCATTTCTCTACTAACTTCTAATTTACTAATCTAATACTAAATCTAACCCTACCACATGATTCGCCCGGGGTGAAAACCCCGAAGTGGCATGTCTCCCCGCTCAATTTCCTCCGGAAACGAGTGAGGTGAGCTTTCTCCGCCCCCGTCTCTTCCTCCCACCATAGCTCGAGCAACACCTTTCCTTACTAACACCTAACCCGTTAACTCCCCACCGAAACCGACTTCGCCATCGTGCTCGCGATAGGCGATAACCCCGACTAGCATTTAAAACTACTCGATTCCGTCGGGAATCGAGTAAACTAAGCTACATTCCCCTCCGCCACTTCCATCTCCCACCATTTCCAACTTCCTCCGCACCCGGCGCACATTCCCGTCCCGATCCATCCGTCCCCTTCCACCTCACTCTTGGCCCTACCGCACTGTCGCCCCGCTGTCGACACTGCCTTGCGTAGCGCCCGTTGGCCCGCCTGCTGCCTGCACCGCGCTGCCCGTCTCGCTCAGCTCGTCACCACTGTGCCAGCGCTTGCACCTAGTGCCGCCTCCTATCCCGGTGCATCCTTCCTCCACCCTGCCTTCGTGCTGCGTCGGGGAGCCGTCCGCCAGCCCCGCTGCTGCTTAGCACAGCGTCCGTCCCAGCACCTGTCACCCGACCTCTCACTTGCGTGGTCCAATAGCCTCCGCCTCTCAAAACTCTGGTTGTCGGCCCGCCCTCATATTTATGCGTGTTGTTCTTGCGTGCGGCCTGCGCTAATCCACTCTGAATCGTTCCAGTTTTAGCAGATGCCCTGAAGGACTCCGCCGGGGCAATGCCCCATGGCGCCACCAAAGGCCACTCGGTCCATCATCTGGGTTCGAACTTGGCCTGCATATCAATAGGTCAGGGGGGTTACCCACTGAGCCCGGCCCTTTGTGTCCCGGCGGCACGCGCGCACCCAACCACCCAATAACTTGCACCTACGTCGGACCGCTCGGCCCAGATTTTCACGACGGCAGGATAGGGAACTCTTCCGACTTCCGAACATGCGGGGACTCACAAGTCAACAAGGCGAGGCGCGCGCTCGAGACTTCCGGCTGTCGTGACGGCCACTAAACCCGGCGCCACGTCCAAATCAAAAGGAAAGGAGAACGCCGGATCACAAAAAAGTACTTCAGACATAATAAAGCTTTAGATATTTCTACCCATGCGAAGGTGATGGGCAGGAAAAAATTAAAAATGTTGATATCGCTCCCACGTTGCCGACGGCAAAACCCAAAAGGGAGAGCCCCACCAGGCCCGTCGCGCTCCGTCGCTCCTGCGCCATTGCCAACTGGCCTCGATCCCCATACCCTCGTGTCATAAGTCCAATGTCGTAACCTATAGGGCTAAGCCCAAGCCTGGGTTTGGCTCCGACGGGCGTCTAAATAAACCGGACACTGCGTAGCGCACGGGCCGACTGAAAACACCCCAACGGCCACCCAATTGTCGATGCCGTCCTCCATACGTACGCACAGGTTCGCAGGTGAGCACCTTAGCCAACGAGACATAATCTCTCTAATCCCTATTTAACCAGGAGACAACAAAAATTATGGCCGGCGAACATGCTGACCCTGTAGTCATCAACAGTTAGCAAATCACCCGCGCCTCAAAAATCCGCGCGCCCACACACTCTCTATTCTAGTCAACCATCCAGCCAACGTAAATCGCAGCCGCAGCCGCGCCTAGCGCGGCATACTTAACTTTAAACCAAAACCATCTTCTGCCACTTGCATAAAACAGGGCGGATACCCTTGTAAGGGTATTCGCACCGACAGCGTAAGTTGGAGGATATCATGGATGAGCAAGATATTTTCTTGTATATTACTTTTCTCCATAAATCCCGTTTGAGCGGGGTGGATGATGTCGTCCATGACTGGAATCATCCTATTCGTAAGGGTCTTAGAAAACATTTTATGCACAACTGTAAGCACTGTAATTGGTCTGTAATTTTTTATGTCCATCTTGTCTCCCTTTTTGTATAGGAGAGTTAGGATCCCTTACCCCACGCTTTCCCCCATTCCCCCTGTGAGCCATACCTCGTTATAGAAGTTCATTACATCCTGACTCATGAAGTTCCATGTGGTTTTCAAAAATTCCTTTGGGAATCCGTCAATCCCTGATGTTTTTTCCTCATTCATTTGAAGAAGAGCAGTCTATTTCTCGTTTTTGGAGAGAGGGGTCTCCATAGAGTCGTGTTGGTCGGATGTTAAGGCCTTGTTCATGGGTTCCAAGAATTCTCTTGTCAGTCGCTCGTGGGGTCGGCCGTCTGATTTGTCTATGTGTGAAGAAAACAGATCTGATTTGTCTATGTGTGAAGAAAACAGGCATGTGGGAAAGGGCACATGTGGAAGTTGTTTTTAGAGTGTCTCTTTTTTTGTTCTCTTTCTCTTTCCTTTTTTGTTGTTTTTTTTCTTTTCGTTGGTATTGGCCCCTCCCCTCATCTTACCTGCGCCCGTTGGGTTTTGAGAACGGGCAGCAGAATGACATCGTACCTGGCATTGTTGGCAGCCAGGTACGGGCGCGCGGTAGGACAGGGGAATAAGCCCCTGTTGAGCTTGACACTAGTCCGACTTCGTGAAATGACCAAGGGGGAAACGAGGGGGCAGGAAAAAGAAGAGAGGGAGAAGGAAGAAAAGAAAAGAAAAAAAAAGTAGAGGCTGTGAGGAGAAACAGAAGAAGGGGAAAGGATTAAGGGAAAGGGGAGTGGAAACGGCTGTGTATCTGGCCGCGGCCGTGAGGTAAGTACAGAGAGAGGGAAAAAAAAAAAACAGGGGGGTAAAGGGAAGAGTTGCACACCTGGCTGTGGGTGCAGCACAGGTGCGCACCCTGTGGGATTGGACAGGCAGATGCCTGTTCGAGGTGAACAGGCTTCTSCACATGGCTGGATTCAGCCAATTTAAGGCCGAAACCGGCCTGAATGACAAACCAGGTGCGGTACCTGAGCYTGGGATTGTTTTTCTCCACCCAGAGATCAAGTTTCAGCCCTTGATCGCGACCCRGATCAAGGGCTGGTCGCGATCAAGGGCTGAGCTCAGATCCAAGTTTGGCTGAGGCAAAGTGGCTGCCTCAGCCACTTCTCTGGCTATAAAAACAGCCTCCAGCCCCAGCTGCCAAGCATTCTTGGCAGCAGTGCTGGGCTCTCACTTGTGAGATTGCTGGCTGGCTGCGGAGAAGTGAGGCGGAGCGGAGCTGCTGGCRGGGGAGGAGGAGGACTGCAGGAGGAAGGGGAAGGTGGCCATAGCTGTGGGATGCAGCCATAGCCGCCGTCACAGCGAGGAGGAAGGGAGGAGGTGCTGGAGGTCTGCAGGAAGGAGTGAAAGGTGAAGGTGGGGGCTGCCATAGCCACCACCTTGGTGAACAGTGGACCGCAGGGGGGGAGCTGTCCGCGCGGTGCAGCCGCGACGACACTAAATGAAGGTGACGAGGGGGTACTGCCAGCCCTTTTTGCAGCAACGTCGGCCATAGCTGGACCTGTGTGAGGAAGGTGCTGCCTGCACAGTGCGGCGGCGGCAGACTATTTTTGTTGCGGTACAGGGAAGGTGTTGCCCGTCTGGCATGGTGGCGGCAGGTATTTTTGGCAGCAGCGCAGAGAAGGTGTTGCCTGTTCAACGCAGCGTGGGCAGCCATTTTTATGAGGTACAGGGAATGTTGTGTGACCTATGCGGCGACAACTATTTCTGAAGCGTAGGGGAAGTGCTGTCTGCACAGSGTGGCGTCGACAACCACTTTTTTTTGTGGTGCAGGGGAAACTCTGTCCCTCTTGCACTTCGGCAACAGGTTATGGCAGGCGGTGTAGGGGTGATGCTGCACAGTTTTTTGGCGGCGGTATCCGTCATTAAGAAGAGCATAGGGGAGGTGCTGTCCGCTCGGCACGTCGACGGTGGTGMTTTATTGGCGGTAGTGCGGAAGAGCTACCGAAATTTTGCGGCGGCAGCACTTGTTTCTTGGCGGCGGCGAGGAAAAACTGCCGAAATTGTGCGGCGGCCGGTGTTTTTTTTGGCAGTGACGCGGAAGCGCTGCCGAAATTCGGCGACTACAGTGGTGTTTTTTTTAGCAGTGGTGTGGAAGTGTTGTCCGGGTTTTGTGGCGGCGGTGACAGTCTTGAGGAGTGTCGTCAAGAGGGGGTGTGCCGTGGGGTGGTGTTGACGTTGTGTTGTCCGCAGATTGCGGCGATGACGCCTCGACACAATGGTGGCATAGTGGTACTGGTCGCAAGTGGTGTGACGGCGACRCTGAGACTCCGTCAGATTGTTGTGAGGCGATTGTGTGAAAGGAGGGTATTGTGACGAGCGACCATCTCTGGGAGTGGTGTGGATCGCTTTGTTGACGGCTGTAATGACGTTTGTCTCGTCTGGAGCGTGATCTTATGCGGTTTTCTTGAGTGAGCCGCGTTCAGTTCAACTTCACTCAAGGTCAGTCAGTTTGACTCAGACCCTTCACACCTGTGTAAACCCGCACTTGCTYGACCTTGTCTTTTGAACGTTCATTGAAAAGGTAGAGGGGATGAGTATTTACGTGGACGAATGAAAGTCTGASGTGAGTTTGGGATTGCATTGTCCTCTTTTGAAATTGTTGTTTCCTCTGATGTGCAGGTAGGYAGAAGGATGCTTGGGGGAAAAAAAAGGGGGACCTATTCATGTCAATGGAAGTGAATGGAAGGGTAGTTGTCTTCTATTTTCTCGCCTGCATGCATGTTGAAAGGAAAGGCAACCAGTAGACAACGAAACGGAATTTGATCACACAAAGAAGAGGAAGTGAATTGGACATAGATTTTTCTGAGGACACCCATTCTTTCCCGAATGACCCTTTTTTTCTATGCCCTTCCGTCTGGATGTTTTTCTTCTCTGTGATCTCCTTTTTCGTCTAAGTTACCCTTGACGTCAGGCGATGAGAGACTGTTTGTCTGTTGTGGTAGACACTTTCCCCTTTTCTAGGAGGCATCTGAGGCGGGGGTTCGTTGCCTTAGGGGCCGGCCCTGTTATCGACTCGGAGTGGACCGCTTATGCGGGGGGATGCCATGCTGTTGTGGYGGAGCCAGCCCGACTTTTGAGATCCGAGGTTCGCTCGGGCGAGGACGAGGGGTATCCCAGACCACCTCCTAGGGAAAGGAAATGTGCCTATTCACGGAAGGGCCTTAAATCTCTTGACACCTCACATTAAGGAGAGTTGTCATAGCATACCTCTCTAGTGGTCATCTTACGAGTCACTGACGTATGGGGAACTAGTGCCAGAAGAAGTCCAGTTCGTGCTTTCACTAGCTATGGGCGGAGTGTGTGTAAGCACTACCTTCGCGGTTAGGTTTGCACCATAAGAAGTGCAAGCGTGGGGTAGTTTGGCCAGTTGACATGAGGTAGCGGCTAGAACATTGTTTTGGGGGTCATKATATCGAAGACGGGTATTTYATCATTCATGAAACAGAAAGAGTGATTATTACTAGGAGAACAAAGCAACTGACAAAATTTGAAAGCGGATTTCCGTCTTCGTCAGGATAGCCAATACGTTAATTGTTTAAGTCGGCTACTAATTCGCATAGTGGTCGCCAACTTACTTGCAGACAACATTCTCACCAAAGTTAGAATGGTAGTGAGGTCATCACTAAAGCAATGGAATCCTAGCTCCACTCAAGAGCTGGGAGATGTCTATATTTCTTTCCTAGCAGCCAGTATGGGGCGGAATGAAAGAACTTGGCAATGCATCTCATCAAGTTGAAAAAGTCGTGACAGCCTAGACGAGTGATATGTATGAGTGTATCAATTTCAGAAAATAATTCAGCTTACGTCGACACGAGTATTTTGCAACTTTTAATTGTCTTCGAAAGAAGGGACTAGGATTGATTGAGATTTTCTTACGCCTAGGTTATCACGTCCTAGTCGACCGACGTACGCTTTGATTCTCGGGAGATCAGCGCCCCAGGGACGGACGGCGTTCGGGTCCACTTTGGCGTTTAACCATGCGTACCTATGTTACAGCGAACGAGCAAACGCCCTCGATTGGCCTACCTCTGCGATTGCATTATAAAAGTTTTCGCATGTGGGTCGGTAGCTCGGCGGGGATACGCCCCTAAGGGTGGTGACAGCCAGGGTTGTCAAGCCCCGGCCCCGGGGCCCCGGCGGGGGTCCGGGGGTCCGGGGGTGGGCACCCCCAGCCCCGGCTCCAGACCCCCCCC
>BFEA01000022.1:728606-746943 GCA_003427395.1 Chara braunii
TCGAGATAGAAAAGAGGGATCGGGTCAGGTAGGGATGGGAGGGGGAAACGAATATGATCAGATCATGTCGCGAAACGGGAGGGCGAAGTCGGGATCCGAGTTCGAGGGGAGGGGGGGGGGAAGTCAGGATCCGAAGTCGGCGGATGATCAAGTCGGGATGGGAGGGGGGGAGTCGGATCGGAAGGCGGGCAAAGGAAACGAGAAAGCCGAGGAGGCGATGGGATAGATCAGGTCGGGATAGGAGAGGAAGGGAGTCGATATGGGAAGAGAGGCAGAAAAAAAGGGGGGATCGGAATAAAAAAGAGGGATCGGGTCAGGTAGGGATGGGAGGGGGAAACGAAATGAGGTCGGGACGGACTTTTTTTTTTTTTTTTTTTTTTTGATTACGAAAAACCACGACCATACGATCAGATGAGGTCGCGGTAGGGGAGGGGAAAGTTGGGATCCGAGTTCGTGGGAGGGGGAAGTCGGGATCCGAATTCGGCGGGCGATCAGGTCGGGATGGGAGGGGGGGAGTCGGCATCGGAAGGAAGTTGATATGGGAAGAGAGGGGGGTGGGGATAGGAGGGGAAGGCAATCGAGATGGGAAGAGAGGGAGAAAAGAGGGGGGGATCGGGATAGAAAAGAGGGATCGGGTCAGGTAAGGATATTGCCTACAAAAAACGACGATGGCTTTGAGATATCAACATAAGAAGGGGGAGGGGGGGGGGATCGAGATAGAAAAGAGGAATCGGGCTAGATAGGGATCGGAGGGGAAAACGAAATGAGGTCGGGAGAGAATTTTTATTTTTTTTTGTTACAAAAAACGACGATCATATAATCAAATCAGGTCGGAATACGGAAGGCAGAAGTCGGGATCCAAGTTCGAGGGAGGGGGAAGTCCGGGTCCGAATTCGATGGGCGATCAAGACCGAATGAAAAGAGAGGAGTCGGGATCGAAAGACGGGGAAAAAAGACGAGGATACCGAGGAGGGATGAAGTCGGGATGGGAGGTCGGGATGGGAGGTCGGGATAGGAGGGGGAGGGAATCGAGATGGGAAGAGAAGGAGAAAACGACGATGACCTTCACATTTATTTTATTATTATTTTTTTGCCTACAAAAAATGACGACGACCTTGAGATAACAACATGAGGAGGGGGTGGAGAGGGAACGGGATCGGAAAAAAACATCATGTAGGGGGAAGTCAGGATCCAGGAGAGGGATCGAGATAAGGAGAGAGGAAGGGGCAGGGCTAAGGATCAGAAAGAAACAGGGCTTAGTGCAATTCGGTAACGAAATCCTAAATCCACGTCGGGATATAACCGGTCGAATCCCAAAAATCCTGAAGTCCGATTCGGTAACGAAATCTCGAATCCACGTCGAAATATAGCCAATCGAATCCCGAAAATCCTGAAATGTGATTCGGTAACGAAATCCTGAATCCATGTTGGAATATAACCGATCGAATCTAAAAAATCCCGACGTGTATTTTAGTAATGAAATCCCGAAAACACTTCGGGATACATCGTAGAAACAAAACTCGGTAAAATCCCGAAGTGTATTTCAGTAACGAATTTTAAAAAACACTTCGGGATATAACGTAGAAACGGAACTAGTAAAATTACGTAAATCTCGAAGTGTTTTTCGGTAATGAAATTTCGAAAATACTTCGGGATATAACCTAAAAACGAGACTCGGTAAAATCCTAAAAATCCTGAAGTGTATTGCGGTAATGAAATCTCGAAAACACATTTAGATATAACGTAGAAACGGGACACAGTGAAACCCCTAAAATCCCCAAAAATCTCGAAGTTTATTTCCGTAACGAAATCCTGATTTTCACAAATTTTGCAGAATATTAGATTTTTCTTTGTAATTTCTAAAATTTTCGTGAATTTTCGTGAATTTAAGGATTGTCCGGATAACGTAAAAACGGGGCATCATAAAGTATATTTCGACATCAAAATGTCAATCTTCACGGTTTTTTTTTAAGTTTTGGATTTTCCCAGCAATTTCCAATTTTCGTGAATTTTTCGGAATTTCGGGATTGTCGGGATAATACAGATACGGGACATACTAAAGTATTTTTTGATGACGAAATCCTGAATTTCACGATTTTTCAAGATTTTTATCATTTGTTTAGTTTCGAATTTTCGTGAATTTTCAGGAATTTCGGGATTGTCAAGATAACGTAAAACCGAGACTTAGTTTAGGTTTTTCGGGATTTTACAAAGTCATCATCGCCAACAATAAACAACGAGTTCGCTAAAAATTTGCTAACAAGCTTCGCTAGTCAATTCGACGAAATTTTAGGACCTTATTGGTCACGAGTGAGCGCACGGTATGCGTTGTATTCGTTTACAACGCATATGCCTTATGTTAGGGGGAAGACAGTAGGTCACTGGATGGAGCCTGGTTCCTGGCGATTACAAAGGACCCATACCTTTGTAATCCCCATTTTTTTTATTTTTTTTTTGCCAATCAACCGTTTCAAGTGTGCAGCGTACCTCTATCTGCCCTGACCTACAACTAGGGCTTATTCGACTATTTGCCTGTTCGGCCTGTGGGACCAGGCCGTGGCCTGACCCCACATGCCGTGTGTTGTTTCAATCCAATCTAGTCCTGCCTGGTACCACTGTCGGTACCAGGCTAGTCCATTCCATTCCAGTCAGTCCGCTGGGGTATTCCCCAACTGAAGTTTGTATTCTGGTTCATTCTGCATTTGCACTGTTTGGAGTACGTGCATGTTGAGTCTGCGTCGGAGCTGCGCTGTCCCTTCCAGCTCCATCTTCATCCCCTCCTTCCTCAACCCTCCGTGTTGATCCTGACGGACCATCATCCCGGCGGGTCCGTCACACCAGTATCAAGGCGGGAATGGTCCCCGCTCCAACCCCCCCTCCCTCCCGTAACAGAGGGAAATTGCCGTAATTTCGATAGCGGGATTTTCAGGGTTTTTCTAGGTAGAAACGACGGAAAACAGTGAAGAAAAGCAGCAGCGTGGAGAGGTGGACACATGGCGAAAAAGGAGACTGTCGGCACTACGCGTGCACGGAAGCGTCAAGGCTCGCGTGGCGGCCCACGCCGCACTGCCCCGCCCCGCCCCCCCCCCCCCCCCCCCCCCCCGCTCCGCTCCCCTCCCGGATTATATATCATGAAGATCCGGGATGCTGCTGCTGCCAGGGTTTGAACCTGAGCAGTTGCCACTCATGCGCGTTGTCGCTCGTGGCGGTCCCACACCCAGAGGCAAAGTAATTTTGTGTCGAACCTCATGGTCGTGTCACGGAGGAGTCTTTTTGTCACTTCAACGAAACACCACTCCGACCGTGCGCGCGTGCTATATCTCTCGCGACTCGCCACGACAGGTTAGGGATCCCGCGAGGTACAACATACCTCCACTTGCGGGAGCTGTCACCATCCCTTAGGTGGGCATATCCCTGTTGAGCTACTGACCCACGTGCGAAGACTCTTACATGCAATCGCAGAGGTGGGTCAGCCGAGGGCGTTTTCTCAATCGCCGTAGCATAGGCATACGCGCGGTAGAACACCTTAAGACTGACCCGTATATCGTGCCTTGAGGTGCTAATTACCCCATACCGACTTTCTAATCAGGTCGACTTTTTCGGACAGTCTTCCATGCTTAGTTAACTAGGATAAGGGTTCTATGTCCCTTTTGTAGACCATATGAAAAGTCAGAGTCAAGCCCCTTTGTAATCTCCCATTCTCAAAAGAATCCTAGACAAATGACCTCCTAAGCTCCGACCAACTTACGATCTCATTCATAGATATATATATATAATTATGTACGTAAGTCAGGGGAGTTGAATGAGCGGTAGACCTCACTTTCACAATTGTTGTGTCCCGTGTCCGAATATCCCAGACGATCCCAAATTCAGAAGATAGTTCAATGCCCAACACCTGTGCAGATGCAAGAATCACATACACGAATACAGATGCAGACACAGAATGCACTACAAGCGTCAACCTTTAACCCATTCATAACAAGTCCCCCACGCCCCAAAACCTTGAAAACAACATTCCTTTCTAAACCTGACTCCCTTTACCCAGCCCTTCACATTTTCAAAGATCTTCGAGTGTGATTTGGACAATTTAGGCATAGATACAGGGGAAGATCTATCCGTTTCCTTCTTAGGTCTTCTCTTAGGTGTGGGTATCAAGCCATATGGAAGTTGAGTCGGAGTTCTATCGACCTGTTATCCAATGATAACAAAAGTGCAGTTCCTTACGGTTTTCTTCCGTAGCCTCTCCAAGAGTGATGAACCTGTAGACACAACACAGTCCGAAAGAATCTTAACATCTTCTTTCCGATGTTGGGTTCTAGAAGATCTCTTTTAGACATGTGATCTAGAATTCGGTGCTCACCGTCGACCCACTGCCTAACTTCTATCCTGATCTAACTGCCAGTCCACTGCCCGGTTGGTCTAGGCAATGAACAAAATTCATTCTCATCCTCTTCGTCCCAGCGGTTCTACTTAGTTTCCCCTTGTAAGGTTAATTATAAACCCCATGTCTCTAGTATTCACAAACAATATTATCTATGCAATTCAGAGGAATCACATGATAAAGATCAAGTCATAATTTCAAAGGGTGATAAGTTTCTCTCGGTCAAGATCTCACTTATCCTTCCTTACTAAAACAGATGTTAGCAAGTTAGCAATGGACTGAATCATTTATACGGCAGCAGATATCCGGTGGTAGATCGATCAGGATACATTCAAACTTTTGTTAGTATCAAGCTTTGAGAGTAGATGGTGGTAAGGTAGGCTTCTCGGAGCTTCACTCCTCTTACCACATTAATTTTTATTATTATTATGGTGATAAGGCAAGCTTCTCGGAGCCTCACTCACTCTTATCACCTAGTATTACTATTATTATGGCGATAAGGCAGACTTCTTAGAGCCTCGCTCCTCTTATCGCCTAGTATATTTTATTATGGTGATAAGGCAGGTTTCTCGGAGCCTCGCTCACTCTTACCACCTAGTATATTATTATTATTATGGCGATAAGGCAGGCTTCTCGGAGCCTAGCTCACTCTTATCGCCTAGTACATATTACAGTGATAAGGCAGGCTTCATAGAGCCTCAGAGAACTGTGAGCACAATGGGCCGATGGCAAAGGGGTAGGACAACGAGTCTCGGAAGTATAAATCAAGAAGCAGAGCCTAGTCATGCATTCATCCTGGCGTGAGCCATGCGGAAACTCTGCCATAACAACTTGGGGACGGAGGTCTGTAGTGGCCCGAAGAGGAAGTGGGCTGAAGAGAGGTAGCGCAACCATAGCCGTTATAGTTAGTATAGGTGTGTATGTGTGAGTGTCACAGTGTATGTGTGTGTTAACTGTGTCTATGTGACCGTGCGTATGTCACAGTGTATCAATGTCTGTGTGACTGTGCGTATGTCACAGTGTCGGTGTGTTACCGTGCGTGTGTCACAATATCTATATTACTGTGCATATGTCACAGTGTCTGTGTGTGACCGTGCAAATGTCACAGTGTCTGTGTTACTGTGCGTAGGTCACAGTATCTGTGTCTGTGTGTTACCGTGCGTGCGTCACAGTGTATCTGTGTCTGTGTGACTGTGTCACCGTGAGTGCATAACTATGTCACTGTCTGTGTGTATATGTCACGTTATTTGTTTGTCTGTCTGTTCTGTCCGTCTGCCTACCTCCAACTATCTGTTTACCTCAGACTATCTGTTTGCCTCTTTATGTCTGTGTGTTCTGTTCGCATGTCCAGTCTGGCCGTCTTAAATATTCTTTCTCGTTTCACCGTGACAGTGCACTGCGTCACAGTTGTGTACGTGTGACCATGTCCCTGCGAGCGACTGCGTCACTCCATGTGGGTGTGACACTGTGTATGTATTTCCGTACGTATGGGTGACACGGTGCATGTCGCAATCATAACGGTGCGGATCAGAATAAGAACCGACCTCTCTCACATAGTACATGATGGTGCAGCGAACGACTGGAATGTCAATGCTCATACTAATCAATGTCGTACTGCGGACCAAGCATACACCTTAACCACCGCAGGGTGTGAAGGATCCCAACACCCACACAGGAGGAACGCGCTAGTCCTCAAACATACACAGACAAGGAGGAAGGAGATCAGGCGTAGAAGAGCTCTGGTGTCACAGGTAAGACTCCCGCCTCCCTGTTTGTCTGTCTACCCGCCTGTTTGTATTGGTCCGTGTCTATCTATGTCTGTAGGCCTGTCTTCCGCCCCTTGTCAGTATGTCTGTTTTCTGTTGCTCGTCTATTGGCATCTTGCCTGTCTGTCAGCGCACTGTACTCGGCTGCTTGTTTGGTGGCATCTTGTCTGTCTGTCAGCGTATCTGCCGGTATCCATCTGTGGACTTGCCAGTACCTGTTTCGTTTGTTATGTCCGGTTGTCTATTCGTTTAGTCGTGGCCGACCGTCTGTGTCGTGCTTGTGTTCTGTCTGTGTCTCTTCCTTGTCCGTCAGCCTTTATGTCTCAGGCTGCGCATCTGGTTAGCTGTATCCCTCGGTATGACTGTCCGTGTATCTACCCTTCTCCTTCTTCTTGACCTCGTTTTACCTCCCTTCTTCTCGCTTCTCTACTTCATTACTAACGGATGCTTACTCAATACTGAAGTTGGCCTACGCCTTTGCGACCACAACGACTAACTCCAAACCAACGAAGGCAATGATATATCTCTTCCTGCGACCTTCATAATTAATATTAATAGTACAACAACAATAAAATTTTAAACATTATTATTATAATTATAATAATAATAATGTTGATAAATGATGTATATGGAAACCATCTGCGAGATCACACAGATATCGAGGTAGTCATGTACAAGCAGAGGGTAGCATGGCGTCGAAAATCCACCCATATAAAGCACTGTAACGAAGTAACTAGCCAATGTTCAAGCACACAGGTCATATCATCTTTGTATCAAAAGTCGCTCTTTCTCTGCCTGGCTCCCAATGCCCAACCTGTTCGTAATTGTCACAGTATCTGCGTGTGCATGGCACTTGTGAGAGTGCGTATTTCCATTGAGTTTCGTCGTGTCTTCCTGAGTCATCGGGTCTGTGTGACTGTGGCGAGTCTGTGGTGCAAACTTACGCAGTCAGCGTTACCGGTCCGATCAGTCCCCGTTCAGTTCAGCAAGTACCATCTGGGGCCGTGTGCACTAAGGGCCGACCGAAAGAGACAGACCAACGAGCTTCATAAGTACAACTCAAGAGGCAGCACCCAGTCACACATTCACTTCCCGCACGAACCATATGGAAGCGCATCCATAGTGACTTGTGCAAGGGTCTGTAGCGGTCTCGGAGAGTGCACTTGGGCAAGGCAGAAGAACATAATCATAGGATAGTGGTAGGGTGGTCATAGCCTTTATAGCTAGTAGCAAGTTGCAGTGTGTGTGCGAGGTATCCAGGGTAATCCTGTATTTTGCGATCATGATGTTGTTGGAGTGCTGTGACGCCTAAGTCATTCGGAGCGTGCAATCGAACCGTGTTATTATCTACCATTATCTCCGAACATTGAGTTGGGGTTTTCCGCCAGTCTGGTATGCCCCTGCTTGCATACATTCGAAGTATGGACGAAGTGAGTCCGACCGCGATAATAATAATAATAATATGATAATAATAATAATCAAAGAAAATGAGCGATGGTAATCTTCAGAAGACAAACAACATCATACACACGCGACCAGATAGTCGTGGCCTCGAACCTAAGCAGAATAGCACTGCGATCCCCACCAAATAAGAGAGCAACAAAGTTCACAATTTACAAGGTCGATATAGTCTCATCATTATCAATGCAGAACCAAAGTTGGAATCCTATCTGGCGCTCAGTGCCCAGACTATTGACGGCCAGCCCTATCTAGCTTATGCTACGATGCCGAACGATGACGACAACAACTCTTCCGAAGTACCACAGATCGTGGCCTAGTCCGTACGCATCAACACCAGGTAAGTCTTTTGTTTCCCTCACAACCTCGTTCTTCATCAGATATGCCACGGGTGCCCATCCTACCGCGCATCCAGTAATAATAACAATAATAATAAAAAAAAAAATAATAATAATAAAAATAAAATCTCATACACCAACAGCATCGTACACAAGTACCCAGATCGACGTGACCTCGAACCAAAAGCAGAATAACATAGCGAATCCCATCAAGTAAGAGAACATCAAAAGCTCGCATTCGACAACGTTGGTATAGTCGCATCATCATCAATGCAGAATCATCGCCGAAGCCCTGTCAGGCGCTCAGCGCCTAGACTATAGATGGAAGGTCCTATCTAGCCTATCCTACGGTACTGTCGAAGGTGTTGACAACAGTTCTCCTTAAGTACGACCAGATAATGGCCAATGCCGCACGCTTTCTGCAAGAGGTATGTCTCTTGCTTCACTCATAACTTCAATCCTGACACAGATGCCACGCGTGCCCCTCTCTCTCTCCCTTTCGATCTTACTTCCTCTCTCTTTCTCTTTCTCTCTCTCTCTTTTTCACACACACACACACACACCCACCCACCCCCCCCCACACACATATAGTAGTGATTATTTCAACGTAGTGGCGAAAGATTCGTTCGATTTTGCTCATCACTTTGATGGTAGTTGCACGAAGCCAGCCTGCGGATTTGGCAACTTACCCCGCAGATCGATCGGAGCACTATCTCTCTACGCTCTTCACCTTCTCCTTCCCTCTCTCTCTCTCACCGTGCGCACACTCTTCCTGGTTTGCGCACGTCATCACCTTTCTCTCGTTGTGCTGCGCCTTTACCCGTCTTCTATGCTCTCGCATTCGACCTTACCTCTCTTACAACGCTTTCTCCTCCTTGTGACCGCTCCTCTCCTTCTTCTTCTTCTTTACCTCGATTCCGCGAGCTTTCCTCCTTCATTCCCAACACGTCTCACATCGAACCTGTCGCGCTCGTTCTTGTTCCGTAGCGCCCTTACTCCTTTCCCACCTGATAGCCTCCACCATTCCCTTCTTCTTCCTCTCCTTCTTCTTCTTTTACTCTCGCGCCTTTCTTCTTCTTCATCTTCATACGCTTCCTCCCTTAGTGCAATCATGTTCTTTCCATCTCCTCCCATCGTCTTTCCTGCTTACCCCCATGCGCTATCTCGTATGCCTCCCGTTCGCCATCTTTCTACTTGCGTGCGCTACAATTCTCACTTCAGGCACTTCAACACCCGTAGCTGATATCAAGTCACTATAATAATAATAATAATAATAATAGTAATAATAATAAATAAATAAATAAATAAAAAATGAATGTATGTTGGCCATTTTCCCGGTCCGATACAGGTGACAAGGGGGGTGCATTACGTTCCGGTTGATCGCCCTACTGTTGCGATTGCGACCAGCGGCGAACAAGTAAGTGTCTCTCAATCTCTCTCTCTCTCTCTCTCTCTCTCTCTCTCTCTCTCTCTCTCTCTCTCTCTCTCTCTCTCTCTTTTACACACACACACACACACACACACACACACACACACACACACACACACACACACACACACACACACACACACACACACACACATGGTCAACAAGTTCGGCAGTGTATATCTCCATGTCCTAGCAGTAGATTCATCATTCAATTTTGCTAATCTTTTCGATAAGAGTGGCCGTAGCCAGTCGAGGGATCAGCACCCCCACACGTACATACCCACAACCAAACAAACAAAACAAGGGTGGCCGTGTATATTTCTATGTTTCTGGGGTAAATTCATCCGATTTTGTTTTTCCTATCAATGGAAGTATCAGGGAGCCAGCTGCGGGCTTGGAGACTTACCCGTTCCTTTCGCCTGTCGTCGTTGTCGTCGTCAGTCAACAGTTTGCTGCTCCTCGCTCGACAAGGCGATCTGTTGCTATGCGCTGCGTACCAAAACCATGGCACGGAGGACACGACGGACGCAGAAGCCCCTCCCAACGAGCCGGTTGGTCGACAAGTTAGTCGTCCTTTTCCTCGTCTCTCTCCTCCTCCCCTTTCTTCTTCTTCTTCTTATTCCTCCATCTTTCCTCTTTACTTCGCCTTCTTTCTCCTCTCCTCCCTCTCTACTTCTCCTTCTTCCTCGTGCTTGCGAATATTGCCTCCTGCGTCCCTTTCTCCTCCGCTTTTCTCTTCGCAGCTTTCTTCGTGCCCTCCTCCGTTTTCTCGGTGGAGCATCGCCGTGCCCTCTCTCCGATATTGCCCTGTCTGCGGAGAGGCCTGAGCGGGCCGTGATCGGGCGGAGCCATATGTTAGAACGTTTAGATGAACCCGCCCCAGTATTGGGGCGGGATTCATTTAGGCACCTCATCCAGAAAAGAGAAAACAAAGAAAAAGAAATAACTAACAATAAAAAATGAAAACTGTAAAGGGGAAACAAAACCTAATAAAGAAAATAAAAGAAATAACTAAATCTAACTAGAATCTAACTGAAAAAACTCCCCTAACCAGCCAATTGTCGAGCCCGCTACACTCGGCCTCAACAACTTGAACTAACTAATCTTCCGATATTGAGGTTGCGGGTTCGAGCCCCGGTCGGAAGGAAGCGTAAAAAATAAAATCGAATCTTCCAAAAAAAACGAGTCGGCTCAGGGTCGGGTGGATTCGATCCCTGAGTTTATGGCATGATAGCAGAAACCCGAACCCACTGAGTTAGTTCCTATTTCCGATAGAAAGGGAGTAACTCTTCTTAAGTGTAGGGGTGGGGCCTAGTCCCACTAGTGGATCGGGTTCATCCCCAGTTTCGTGTGTGTATGCTTGTAGGTCTGTGTTTCCTGTCCGACTGCGAGTTGGCTTGAGTGTGTGTGTAACCCGTATGACACTTTGTCCGCCTGAAAGGTCCGAAGGGCCGATACTTACTTAAAGCGGCGTCGTAGAGAATCGCCGCAGGGAAAGAACTCCCAGACGGCGGGTAGGGTGGTACTATACCATGTGAACGTCGGTGTGCCGAGTATCTGCGGTCGAGCAATGCCGACATCTGCGTATTTCAGTCGTACCCTATTATGTCAGTAACGAGATCAACCCCTCAACCTCCCTGGTCGAAGGGAATCAGTGTCGATCCTAACCATCGCAGCGCGTGCCATAGTGATGCGCGGGCTCATATGACATCCTAAGCTCAGACTAGTCCCTCAAGGCGGTCGGCACAGTTGACCTGTCGATTGTAAAATCTTGGCCAAATACCCTTGTAAGGGTGTTTGGTCCGACAGTATCCCAGACCCTATTAAGCAACGTCCCCGTTGCCTGGAGAACTATATGCAAACAAAAGATGTTTTCCAACAAGCAAATTGTCAAATCCGAATCCTGGAATGAAATATGGTTCAAGATTGATGTCGTCACCTCACTTTTCATTATTATTGTCGGGATTTTTACCTGAGTCTCCCACATAGCAAAATAAACTAAATGACTTGAAGTGGGGATACTTGATCCGTACTACAGTATATGAAATAGTCAAGTATGACAACGCTCCTTTCCTTCCCCACATCCTTAGACTTTGGCTCAGGTACTCGTTGGTTGCTTTCAGGGTCGGTGTCAGCGTGCTAACTCAATCCTTCAATCGCGGGTCCTAACCGAGACCTTGGGTGTTCAAGTCTTGATATCATGGTCCAAAGTTGCCTGTTGTCCTGCCCGAAGCCTAATACAGGAGGACAACAGTCCCCATCATGACCCACCACAGTCCTGTTGATCAGGTCGGAGCTGCGGTCCACCGCATTGTTGCTTATCGGTGGTTACCCTCGTTGGTTGTGCAACGATGGGTTATTCGTCCTATCTTTCAAAATATTTTCACAATTTTCAAGACTAATCTCGACCCCTCCGACTCCTACCTGAACAGATTCCTTCACTGGGGTGGTCATTCCCTCTAGTCACTTTTCTAGGCCATAGTCGGAGGGTCCACTGTCTGGTTATACTAGGTCAGCAGCCCACGCTGGAAGTTACGTCCCAACGATGTCAATTTTCCACCATAGGCTTTGTATTTTATGCCCTCAGGTTAACCCTTGAGATGGATGAACGATGCTTCTTTCAAAATAAACCAAATAAATGAGATTTCCAATAATTGAGCAGTCGTCAGGTTGTCACTCAGGGTTGTGCCCTCCAAGTCTTTGATCTTAGCTCGGTGAGGCACGCATATCGAGGTCATTGATATATATATATATATATATATATATATATATATATATATATATATATATATATAGTGTCAGCGGCGTGTCTGGAGTGTATTTTTTGGCTGTGACAGGCCTTTCTTTGTTTCGTGGGTGTTTTGCTGGCTTGTGATGGGGGGTGAACCGACAGTCTGTAGAGTTTTCCATCTGGTGTGGGTAAGTGATAGTCTACTTTGATTTTGGTTAAGGTGGATTATCACTTACAGTGTAATCAGTGAGGGGATTCTACAGACTGTTGAGGGTTCAGCCTCCTGATGAGTCGGTGAAACTCCGACGAAACAGTTCGTCACAACCCCTCGTTTGTTGTCCTCTTCTCCCTCTCTGCCTACGGTTTACCGGGCAGTTCTATTTGACGATATATATATATATATATATGTATAAAACCAAATATTTGAATTGAAACCAGACTTGTTGACTTTTTGCTTGTCCGGTCCATCAAAAATTGTCATCCCACTCAAATCCATTTGCAAAACAATGTTCCACCTCATGAGAGGTACTTGTCCATACCATAGCATGGCATTCCAATCATACACATGTATTCAACCCAGCATCAGATTATTCAATCTTTTGCCGTCTTTCATTCATTCACTGACCCGCCCGTTCCTCTACCACCATTCCCAGACCTCAGAGGATCTAAATAGTGATAGACAAAGAGAGGTACTCATCCATAAAACAGGACTCGAAATCATAGACACGGGAACACTCACAATGTGGTAGCATTTATGGTCACCAACTCATTTGCCCTTTTTCTGATTATATATATATATGTAAAATACAAGTATGATACAACACGTCACATCAGTGATTCACCCCACTCATCCCCATTTTGTTCCCTGAATGTTTATGCACCACCTACTTCTAAGTTTTCACCCCTACTAAGTCTTAGAAGGTCTGCCCCTTTTTCTCATACTGCATTCCACTCACTCATACTTACTCTCTGCCCCGACCAAGTGTCTTAACTCACAACTCCTACGTTTCCTATCTTGAGAAGGTGATTGCCAGCCCCAGTATCCTATGGAGTTCTACTCTGCCACCCCGAGGTGTCCTGGGGATTATTGCCCATTGCTAGCTACCAGTCTTCCCTTGGAGTCAAAACTGACCATCCCTTTCCTAATATACTCAGCCAATATGGTACAACCATCCCTGAAGTGTCCCTCCTTCGTGCAGAAGAAACACCCATTTCTGACTTTGTTATGCCTGGTTCTCTTGGTTAGAAGGCCGATCCGAAGTCTCTGTCTGACTTCCGACCCCTTCTGACGATTCCATGCCACGTTGTTCACTCCTCTTGATGCCCCTCTGCTAAGGCACACCCAGGCTTTCACCTTTATCCCCCTTTGAGGCAGATGGCCCCTCGACCCTTGGCTCTCCTTGTGGTTCTTTGCTGGATGGTCCCTCCTTTCCAACCTCAGTCTGCTCGTCCATCCTATCTTCTCCCCCGTTTGACTGAAGGGTCCCTTTTCCTCCTTTTGCCAACCTGATCTTAAACCCTCCTTCATTCTGCCATTCCACCACTTTCGTGGTTTCTTTCCCTTCCTCTTGGTGGCTCAACTTGAGCTCTTTCATCCCTTTCAGTATCTCCTCCCATCTTTTCTCCCATACCTGACTCATCTTTACTCTTTCATGATCTCATCATCCAGGTCCAGCCCCTGCACGCTGACCTCAGAGCACAAACCTTCCACCTTCTTCTCCACCTTCTCCCTCTCAGCCACTTTATCCTCCAATTCCTTGCTTTTCTGGGTCAGGAAAATCTCCAAAGTACTTACTTGTTTTTGCAGCTCTTCCTTCCTCTTTTTCAATTCCTCCACTTCCTTCCTTATCCCCTCCAAATCCTCTGTTAACTTGGTCACCTGGACATCCTTTTCCTCCTCCTTCTTTCTTAGTCTGCTCATTTCCTTCAAGAGCCCTGGAATATAGTCAAAGAACCCTTGGGTGAAGAGCTCAGTGCTTTCCTTGAGCTCAGCCTGAAACCCTTTTCCTACTGTATCTAGGTCTTCTCCAATCTCCCTCATTCCATCTCCTCCTTCCATCTTCCCCAACTTCCTGGCAACCTCAGCATACTCTTCAAAAAGTCTGGGGCACTTTTCATCCAGCATCTCATGCAGCCCCATCATTTTCTGCAAGTTTGTGGAGTGTTTGGTGCTCACCATCAACTCTGAGAGGAGCATCCTCTCAAATTTGACGTCCCAAGTGGAGTTCACAGGCAGGTCATCATCTTGCAGCATCCTGATCATATAATCCCTCCATCCTTTCTTCTTCCTCTCCCTTTGAGCCCTCTCTTCTTTACTCATCTGCCCTTCCTTCACCTCCCCTCTTAGCTGAGATGGACCCCCACATTCCACTTTTCTCTTTTCTGCCTCTTCAACTTTTACTTCCTTGCCCCTTTTTGGTCTCACTTCTTCCTCACCCCTTTTTTTTTCATCTCTCTTCCATCCCCAATTGTTTTTTTTCCCTTGGTTCTCTCGACCCTTGGAGCCTTGCCTCCCTCCTGGATTTTTTTTCTTTCTTCTGCCCCTTTTTCTCGTCTAGCTCCTTCTTCCTTCCCACTTCTCCTTTCCTCCACTCCTTCCCTTTCAACCTCAATTGGTCTTCTTTCTTCAACCCTTCTCTCTCTCTGTGCCTCACTCGCTCCCTGACCTCTTCTCCCTTTTACCGCCGCCCCACTTTCTTCGTTCTCTCCTTCCTCTGCCTGGTCAGATCCTCTGCTTCTGTCCTTGGGGAAAACCCTTGGCTTGCTTCTTAGGTTCCTCAAAGGCACATCCTCTTTTTCTCTATCCTCTCGTGCCCTTATCTGCAGCTCATCCATCTCCTTTCCAATCCACGATGCCTCCTCTTGCAATTTTTCCCTCCTTGTTTGGTTTTGCCTTACCTGGGTGCACACCATTTGTAGTTTTACCGTTATCCTCTGCCAAGTGCAACTTTCTTCCACAATCCCTTTCACTTCCTCTTTCTCACTCTCCTCTGTCCTCTCAATCAATCTCTTTCTCTTCTTCTCATCACTTCATCCCCCTCTCTCAATAGCCAGCTGCAAACTGTCGACAAACTCATCCAGGTTTATCCCATCAAATGTCAAATCATCTTCAGGGAAGATCCCTATTGCTTGCCACAATTTCACCAAGCACGTCTTCCACCTCAAGCATTGGGCTTCCACTCCTTCAATCTTCTTCTTATATCCCCCTGCTCCAACCACTTCCGCGAGTTTCCTCTTATCATCCCACTCTCGCCTGAACGCATACTCCTTAAAATCCCTCAAAAATACACGCAAGTTATCTCCAGCTCTGTAAACAGGTAGCTCCTTCAGATTCCTTGAGACTTTTTGATCGCTCCTCTGCCCCCCCTTTCTCAAGGTAGGCCCAGAGGGCCCTGCCATCCCTCCTCTCTGCGCCATGGCCACTTCTCCCCAAAGGTCACGTCTGCACACAGAGAAGGAGCAATGACAGGTATAAGGATCAGACATCATCATCAAGGCAACACCCTTTTCATCATAAACACCACCTTGACAAAATGCCCCTTTTATCTATACTTCACATGCATGCACATATATATATATACACATATATATATATATATATATATATATATATATATATACGCATGTATATACATGTATATTCCCACTATACCCATTCATATTCATATATGTATACTAACATTATATATATATGTATATATATAATATATATATCCTACCCCTTAAGCGCGGTGGGCCCGCGGGGGGAGGTCGTGTTCTGCTGCGCGCCGGAATCGGGCCGAACTTTTGATTCGGCCCGGCGGATGAAGGCGATCGAGGACAGGGGTGCGTGCAGAGCGGCGCGCGTACCGAATTATTCACAGCGCGCCAAAAAACGAGTGAGCGCGCCCATCGGGCTGGGTGGCGGCGGGCGTTGATGCGAGGGGATATCTCAAAGCGCCCGCCGTCGGATAGTCGTCCCCCCTTTTTTTTATTTCATTTTCAGTTCCCTTTTTTTTTCTTTTCCCTTTTTTCGTCGTTGGTTGGTTCCCTTTTTATTTTCTTTCTTATTCGGTTGCAATCTTCTGTCGTGTTCCCTTCATTTCCGTCGCATTCCTCTGATTTCGCTTTTCCCGTCGTTTCTTTTCTTTTTGTTTCCCGTGGGCGTGTTGTTTCCCGACGGGCATACCTGCACTCACTCACGCCCACACACACACACACACGCCCGCCCACCCACCCACCCATGCACACTCACTCGCCCGCCCGCCCACCCACCCACCCAACCCACACACACACACACATATATATATATATATATATTATGTTAAGTATTTGAAGTTCGTTCACAGTGGTTGCGTTGGGGTTTGAACCCACGCACAAATTTTGAAATACCCAATTGCCACCTGAGCTAACCGCTCAGGTGGACTGGGTCCCTGTCTGTTTTTGGGGACTGTTGTCTTTTGAAGTGTATCCGACGTCAGGCTGCTGGCACGACAGGATGTGCCTGTGTATCTAAACCCTAACGTTGCACGGTGTGACCCCCGCCGGCCTGAAATGGACTTTCCTGGCCTTACTGACCGGGTTCTTAGGGGGGGCGGCGACCGGGCAGGCACAGGCGGGTCCAGGCCAAACATTTTCAAGTGCGAACTTTGACCATTTTTCGCGCTCAAACAAATTGGCAAAAAAATCTGAAAATTTGATATCCTGTAGATTAGGCCGTGATCTTTCCGGGATAAATATCAGAAAAAAAAATAAAAACAGTTAACGGTGAAGTAAATGCCACGCTGTTTCGTCACATTTTCCATTTTTACTACTCTACCACGTTTGGGCCAACGGGAAAAGAAACCAAACTTTCGGTATTTTTTGCAATCAGAAGGATGACCCAACAACTCTGAAAATTTGAGGGTCTATAGATTTGGTCGTGATCTTTACAGGAAAAATATTTAAAAAAATAATAAAAATTATTTCAACCGCGAAATAAATCGCGGGGATAATTCAATGCATTTTCGAATTTTGCCACTCTGCCAGTTCCCCCCACTGTACTACCGGTAGCCCTCATGGACCTGTGGTCGTAGCTGGGGTCCAGGTACATGTACAGATCAAGTTGTCGTTCGGGGTCTAGGTACATGTACAGATCGAGTTGTCGTGCTGTTGTTCGGTTGGGGGTGGGGGACGATGAAAAAGACACACACACTTAGACACTGCTGTTGTTCGGTTGGGGGTGGGGGACGATGAAAAAGGAGGCGCAGCTACTGGCAAAATGCTCGGTCTTTGCGTTAGCCGGACCCCCACCGGCGGCCCTAACCCATTCTTGACCACTATGGTTGGGGCGGGGGGCAACATGCATCCCCTCTGATGGCTGGAGGGAGACAAAAAAGCTATGTTTGCAGGGGTCACCTGTCTAAGCCTTAGGAGTAGTGGTAGGTAGGTAGTGAAGGTGAATTTGAAAGAATTTGAAAGATGATGAAAGATTTGAGAGAAGAATATAGCTTAGTTGAAAAAAAAAAAAAAAAAAAAAAAAAAAAAGGTGATAGTTGGTGATACCCACGACAACTTGATCTGTCTGGGGCTACGTCCCACCACTACAAACGTTTTTTTTTTTTTTTTTTTTTAACTATACTCTTCTCTCAATTTCCTCACACTACCTACCTACCACTACTCCTACTTATAGGCATACGGGGAAACCCGTAGCATACCAGAGCCGTGTTTTTTTTATGGCCCCTCGAGCCTGCAGGATACCGGCCAGGGGACGGCCGGTAGCACCAGGGATAAAGCGGACCAATCCCCCGTGTCTCCCCTCAGGCCCCTCCGCTAATACCCCGTAGCACCACGGGGTAAATCATGTTGCCCCCCGTCCCAACAGCGGTAGTCAGAGATGGGGTGGGGCCGCCGGTGGGGGTCCGGCTAACGCAAAGACCGAGCATTTTGCCAGTAGTTGCACCTTCCTTTCTCATCGCCCCCCACCCCTCATCGAGTAGCAGCCGAGGCTATGACCAACATTCTCCCACACACCACACAAAACCCACTCGCTCTCGCACTCACACCCCTGTTGGCCATAGACCCTGCTAATACCAATCAGGGGTATCCAGAGGACTGTCACGGTCTGTTGGCACTAAATGTGCCACAGGCGGTCATGGGGCTTGAACCCACAACGTCCTGAATGTCAATTGCGTGCCTAACCAACTGAGCTAGACCGCTGCATAAAAGGGTTATCTTTGTATGCCTTTTTTTCTTTCTTTCTTTGTGCTTTTTTTT
>BFEA01000022.1:756626-774920 GCA_003427395.1 Chara braunii
TCCAAGCACCAACCCACCAAGCCACTCCAAGCACCTACCCACCGAGCCACTCCAAGCACCTACCCACCAAGCCACTCCAAGCACCTTCCCACCGAGCCACTCCAAGCGCCTACCTACTGAGTCACTCCAAGCACCTACCCACCCCGCCACTCCAAGCACCTACTGACCCAACAACTCGAAGCACCTACCAACCGAGTGACTCAAGCACCTATCGACTTAGCCACTCCAAGCACCTACTTATCGAGTCATTCCAAGCACCTACCGACTAGGCCACTCCAAGCACCTACACCCCGAGCCACTCCAAGCACCTACACACTGAGTCACTCCAAGCAACTGCCCACCGAGCAACTCAAGGCACCTACGGACCAAGCCAATCCAAGCACGTACTGATCGAGCCACTTCAGGCACCTTCCGACCAAGCCACTCCAATCGCATTCTTCTTTTCTTTCTCCTCGGTCTCTCTCGATTTGTGTCTCTCTCTCTCTCTCTCTCTCTCTCTCTCTCTCTCTCTCTCTCTCTCTCTCTCTGTTTCTCTCTCCCTTTCTCTGTCTCTCCGTGGTGCGGTTCCTTGAATTTGTTAACAATGCTGAAATTGTGTGTTATGTCCCTTTCTCTGTCTCGCCCGCACTACCGAAGCAATTGTGTGTTCTGTTCCTTGAATTTGTTAACAATGCTGATATTTAGCAGTCGATTTGGACCTTTTTTTTTTTTTTTTTTTTTTTTTTTTTTTTTTTTTTTTTTTTTTTTTTTTTTTTTTTGCGGGCATTGCCCACACCGCACGCACCGCGGGCGCTTAGCTAGTATATATATATATATACGTATCCATATATGTATGAGTATCTACTTAGGTAAATGGGCGCACACATACCTATGTACCTGTACACACATATATGCATAAGCATATTCCCTGTTTACTCAAGCTCGTCGCATCAAGTTGGGCTCACGTGTTTTCTGATTTGGAACTTCTTCAGTCTGGACCCTGAAACCCAGTCCTTCCTTAGAGTCTCATCCATCTCTTCTAGCTCATAAGCCCAATGAAGCCCCTGCTTCCAGACCTTGAAAGGTTCAAGCCAACACTTGTCCAGTTTTCGCGACCACTACATTTCCAAAGAGGAATCGTAGAGTAACACTGTCTCGCCAACTTGTAGCGGCTCCACCCTCACTCTAGGGAGTTTGTCCCACCTTTCTTTATCTTTCCCTCGGCTGTCTGCAACTTTCACGGCTGCTTCCTGAACCGTTTCTTCTGTGGCGCTGATCTGCCTTGCCCTCAGATCTAGTAGCTCTTCCAGGGTCAAACTGTTCTTCAAGTCTTGTTTGCGCCATGTTTTCAGAAAATTCTCAATCGGAAACGTGGCGTGCCGACCATACCAGAGGGTCGCAGGTGCATATCCGGTCGTCCTTCTGATAGTGATATTCTTCACAAAGAATACCGTTCTCAGGAATTTTGACCAGAGATTCGGCCTCCCATTGGTCCACTTGGCTAGCAAGTTGATAATCGTACTATGGCCTCTTTCGACCGGTGCATTTGTCTGTGGATGAGCCCGAGTTGTGTAGTTACTCATTACTCCCAGTTCTTTCAATAACCCCTTCACTTCCCCACACGTAAATTCAGACCCCCTGTCCATCGTAAATTCCAGCATGAACGGATACCTAAGATAGTAGTCCTTAATACATTCTGCTAGTGTCACCCCAGTCTTGTTCCTGATTGCTCTGCCATCAACGAACCCAGTAAAATTGTCCCTTGCGTCAAATATGTAATTATATCCTCCGAGACCCAGCGACATAGCCAATAGGTCCAAGTGGACAACCACCCCTACTTCTTTGATGTACTTAGGATGCAGAGGTTTTTTTTACTTGATAGGCGATCGTACTTGACAGGGTACATATTTTTGAGTCATTTCAAACATCCCTTCTCAGTAATAGAGTTTCATCGCCTTTTTGTAAGTTGTCGCGAAACTTCGATGTCCCCCAACTATCCCGTCATGCAATGCGGCCACGACATCAATCTGGCGATTCCTCCCACATACGACTCGTTGTGGCGGCCCCCTTTTGTCCCTGATGAACAAATGACCACCCCTTACCACATAATGATCCCTCATTCAGAGAGTCTTCTCACTCACTTCTCTCTCTCTTTTATCTTCTGAGAGGAGTAACCCCATTTCTAGATAGAATCCGTCGTACTCTTCCTCTCGGATTTCCTCTGAGATCTCACATTGCTCAAATTCCCCCACTTGCTCTTCATCAAACTCATAGTCATCCCTAATTACTATTTCGTCTGCTTTCACCACACCTCCTTCATCATTCGCTTGAACCTGTAATAGGGAGTTCGTAAGGTAATACATTCTTCCCATCATGGCTACTTGTTCGTCTGCTTGTTGGACTCCTGCTTCGATTGTTCGTGGTTCATCCATTATCCTATAGTTTTCTACCAAAGCTAACTCCATCATCCATTCCGCATTCCTCGCCCCCCAAGAGTCCTCTTCCACTATCGATGTAAGTATCAAGGAAGGTTCCCTCATAAACTCGGGAGGCGGATGCCACATCGGATTCCCTCTCTTCATTGCCTTACTTTCAACGAACATAAACGAACAGTTAACGTGAGTGCGCATGTCTTCTCCTTCCTCCCAAAACCCATCTACCGGAGGCGTTTCTTCTTCAGATTCTTCTTGGTCCCCCCACTCAATTTTGCTCATACCATCTGCCATGTTTTTGTTCCCAGGGATACGTTCCAGCTGTAAGTCGAACATCCAGATATATGTAAGTCATCTGGCTATGGTTGGGTCTGAAGGCGAAAAATTCTTGAGTGAATACACAAGCGTCGTCGGGTCAATCCTGAGGATAGACCTCCTCCCAAAGAGGTAGTGCCTGAAGACCCTTAGGCAATGCAGGACTGCCAAGGCTTCCTTTTTGAATTGTGAATAGTTCCGCTCTATCGAATTAAGTGTCCAACTTTCAAATCTTCGTGGCCTCTCCTTCCCGTCCTTGTCTGCTTGGATCAAAACGCCTCTCAAGGCGGTTGGCCCAACATCAGTTTCAACTATGAAAGGTCATTCCATAGTTGCGCCAAAATCAGGTACTCCCAACACCAGATCTCCTTCCCTAAATTCCTTCTTCAATTCCTCGACCACCTCTTCTTGATGGTTACCCCACTCTCATTCTTGATTCTTTCGTACTAGCTTCCTTAGGTGCTCCGTCTTGCTGGCAAACCTTTCTATGAATCTTCTCCAAAATCCACAGGTACCAAGGAAGCTTCGAACTTCTCCAACATTCCTAAAGGGAGTGGTCCATTCCAGGATTTTGTTAGTCTTCTTACCATCAGGCCGTCGACCGTACTCGTTGCATACATATCCCAGAATGGTTACTTCATTCACGCAATACCTTGATTTCACGCCACTGGCAGTGAGGTTGTATTCCTCCAAGAGAGACAAAACTTCTCTCAACCCTTGGACGTGCTCCCATACGAATCTCCTTATCTGAGGAGCCACCTCTAACTCATCCTTCTCGATAGGGTCTTTGACGGCAAGGTCGTCAATGTACGGTTCGGTAATTTGAGGGTTGATCGGCTGCATTACTCTGATCATGCTTCGTTGCACCATGGTCACAGCGTTGGTCCACCCTTGGGGTGCAACATTCATATGAACTAACCCTCTAAGAGTATGCATTGCTGTTATGGGACGATTTGCCGGATAGACCGGAAATTGATCATACCCGGAGTAGAGATCAATAAGAGATACAATCGATCTCCCTGCGCAAGACTCTGACAATTGATCAGCATTAGGCAGTCCCCCAGCCTCTCCCACGGTTACCTCGTTCAGCCGTTGGAGGTCTTGTACCCATCTGAGTACTCCGTTTGGTTTGACAAAGCAAAACCAAGGAGAAGCATATGGTCCACTGGAATACCCAGCAACGTTCGTGCGGATCTTCCATCTAGATACTCTACCACCTTTCTGCGATCTTCAGGATTGGGGTACTTAGCTCCTCGAACATTCCATGGTTCATGAGACACAGTATGAATGCGGATCATTTCGATCTTGTCAACGTCCAACCTTCCGCGTTGATCATCATTGAAAGCATATGCCTCATGCTTTTTCAATATTAGTTCTTTCACCGAGTCCTCCTTTTGCTTCGTCAGAAACCCAGGTTCTCCTATTATCAATTCCCTCTCAGTCTCTTCGTTGATTCGACAAGGCTCATTTTTAATACATTCTCTCATCTATCGTACCAACTCTCTCTCCTGCTCGTAGTACACTCCTTCCTCTTGACTTACCAGGACCGGTACTGGGTGACTTTTCTTGTCTACCGTCTTGTACCGCCTTTTGGAGCCCTGCTTGAGCCCACCCCTAAAAAATGCTGACCGGCGGCTTGCGCATTTGGCATATGTGTCCCTATCATTTGAGAAGAAGGAGGAGGAGGTCGGTAAACAAGATCGACTCTTCCTCCTTCCGTATCGTCTTAGATTCTCTCATCAAGTGCTCTGACGGCATTAGGGTCTGCCATCGTATGGGCTGATACCAGTCCGACCGTGTCACTAATATTTGTTAGGCTCAATACAAACTCACTTGCTTCTTCATTATCTGACCCATCTTCTTCCTCCCATTCCAGTTCTCTTCACCTTTCTCCGACTCTTCAAATGTGTAGGACCCAGTGTTGAGTCTGTTTTTCGAGCTGTGAGGTCCAGTATTCCTGCAGGTAATCACTTCAAAATTTTCGCAGGCGGGATCACACAAGATAACGAACATGGTACCATCATGTTTATTCATAATGAGTGACTCGGATCTGTACACGAAAGATCTGCCAAGTAAAATCGGAAGGTCTAAACTGGGCATAACGTAAAAACATGTACGCACCTTGACTCTTCCTATTTCTATCACAACATTGGATGCGACCCCCGTGTATCCGGTCTTGCCGCTAGCTCCATTGAGAAACCCGCAATCATTTTCATCAACCTCCAACCCTAATCTTTCTGCGGTTTTTCCGTTTATGATGTTCATTTCTGCCCCGGTATCAACCATCCCAGGACTCATCTTCCCCTTTATCATAAAGTTAATGGACCCCATTCCTACGAACTTCCAGTCCATCTTACTCCCTGCAACGCTCCAGTTTGTTTCTTTGGGAATCGGGTCTCCGATTCGGACCGTGGCCACCCTTCGACGCGACAACCTAGCCTTTACCATTTCCCTTAGTTTTGGAGCTGAAGCGAGAACCTCTCTTAGATTCAATAGTTCATTGTAGCCTTCTAACAACTTATTTACCAGACCCTCCAGGTCGACTCCCTCTTCGATCGAGGTTTGATACTTTCCCTTCTTGCTCGCCATCTCATCCTTCTTGGACTTCCCTTCCTTAACTCCTTCCTTCCTTCTCTTGGCCCTAATTTCTCCCTGTTTGTCTTCTTCCTCCCTAATCTTGTCATCCTCATCTTCGTCTCCCTCTACCGTGATCGGCGGTTCTTCCCCAGCTGGCTAGGAAGCCTGAGCTTGCTCCTTCGGAGGATCACCTCTTGCGGGTCTCCTTGTAGCGAACGGAATCGAACCCCTCACATTCTTCTGACCCAGGTTGTTCTTTGCGGTCATATTGGCCCTTAACATTCTCGGGTTGGGCTCATTTGGTCCCTCACCTAGTCCTTCACGTCCCATGGTAAACACCCTTGGATATCCGATCCCTTCTCTCCCAGCTTCCTCACATATCCCTCGAAGCCTTAGATGTAATCTTTGCATTTTGTCCACCAGGTCCTCCATTCTATCAAATGTTTTCCTAGCATTGACCCTAACGTCTTCCTCCTCCACTTCTTCTTCAACGAGGGAAAAATCTTCCTTGTGTTGTGTTCTTCTATCCGCATTTTGCTTATCTTCACTTGTAATTCAGTCATTTCTTTGATCCTCCTTTTCTTGCCGAATTCGGAACATTGTCGGAGCGTTAGGGCCAAGTTCGGCCACTCGGAGGGCCTCTTCTCTCGTGCCACCCGGAATACTCGGATCGATTATCTTGCCTCTTTTGTCGTATACATCACCATCTAAGTTCGAGGTTATGAGTTTGTCACACTCGTCTAGTTTTCTGACGTGACATCTTTTTACCGTGTGTCATTGGATCCCACAGTGGGTGCAAATGCACTCACTGTAATTTATCCATCCTCTGCGTTATCCCTGTCTGTTCCACTGTCCATTACCTCTACCATACCCTCTGTCGTGGCTTTGGTTGTACAGTCGACCATACCCTTGCTGGTACTTTTGCCCCACTGGATTAGCACCTACTTGGGGTTGCCCCCAATTCCCACCTTGACTTCCATTTCCTCTACTCCCCGTTCCTCGTTCCCCTGGTCCTTGATTCCTTCCAGTGTTCCTACCTCGTCCACGGCCTTGTCCTTGCCTCTGGGACCTATTATGGTTTTGGTCGCCCAAGCGACTCGACCCTGGCTGGTTCTTGCCGGTTTGTTGGTTCTGCCCTGCGCCCTTTTATCCTCTCAAATTCTGGTTTTGTGACATCATCGGAAATGGACCTTGTGCCGGTCATGGCCCCATTGGAAAATACCCGGGTCATGCACCCATTGGCGGTCCCATGGGCCATTACCCAAATCGTGCTATGCTTGATGATGGTTCTTGTCCGTACTGGACTATCGCTTGTTGAGTAACATGTCCCTTACCTGAGCCTTGTCCTCCAATGACGATATTCCTAGCTTTCCTTTGACACTTTGTTAACTTGACCGCCTCCTCCGGATCCTCTTCTTCGACCTCGCCTTCTTTATTTTCTTCCTCCTTCTTCCTCTTTCCTGACGGCTGCGTCACTGTTAACACCTTTGCTGGTGACACCCTCTCCCTAAGTTATTTTATCTCGTTCACCATGTTGCTCAATACCCCTTCCAGCACATTGCCTGTTCCTTGGACCGTTCCAACTGCCTTTCTCTTCCTTTGTTCAACTTTGACCTGATGATGAAACACCTGATCTAAATCCCCGGCCGCAATATTCCTCTTAATGGTTTCCCAGGTCGTTTTCCTACTCGCTGCTCCCCCTTGAGTCAGTTTCATGGCCTCATACCCAGAGATTTTCCGAGGAATATGACGCACAACATTTCTTCGGATAACCCTGGGACCCTTTCAACTGTCTTTTCAAAGGCGTTGGCAAATGCCCCGATCGTGGTGACGTCGTCTCTATTCATGTTAGAGAGATGTTCGATCGTGAACAGGCCGTCCTCTAACTTAAACTTCCTCTGCATGCCTTTCTTAAATTCCGCCCAATCATGGTTAGCCTTCCTTACGACTTCTTCCACGTCCGGCTTGCATTCCCACCATACATACTCGTACAGCTGAGCAAACTTCTCAGCCGAAGTCAACTGGTTGAAGATTTGTTCGAGTAACTCCAACCAGTTAGATACTCTTTCTCCTTTGAACGGGAAGATATTTATCATTGGCAGGTTGGACCTCTTTATCGTTCTCTTTTCTAGCAACTTAACCATTTCTGCCGCAATAATTGGTGGCGGCCCCTCTTCATTGACCTCATTATCACTCATCTTTCTCCCATTTCTTTCCTTGTCTTGTTAGACCGTAAATCCTGTTAAGACACACAAAACAACCATTGACTCGTCTTCCGTTACTAACTTGGCATTTTCTTTACTCTCTCTCAATGTCCTCACCCTAATTATTAATGACTCCTTTATGACGTAAATTTCTCCTTTTTAATTGTTTAGCTCATCCAGAGGCATCAAGTCCCCGTGCCAAAAGTTTCTAACCATACCGAACAACGAGGAAATATCATCTAGAAATTTTTCGATACACACTTCCTTGCAGAGCTTGCGCCAATATGTTGAGCGATCTTCTAAACGATAGATGCGTAAATACGTGTTTACGATACATAAGATATTATAGAAGTCCCTGTTTGCCAGTTTCAGCCCCATCTCGGTATAAACAGTAAACGACATCAGTCGCCTCAAACTTGAAACCCATCTCAGGAACTGATTGAGCTGCGAGTATTGCCCGTTTCACATTCTCTACTCCCCAAAACGCCTCATCAATTATGAACCTGGGAAGTGTGGCCTTAATATTCATCGTCGGATAAGTGAATTCAGTTGCCTATTTTGCCTCGATTGACCGTATGACCTCCCTTTCTTCTTCCCAGTACATTTTTCGTGAAAATGCCTCAAGGGTCAAGCCTGCTATAAAAACGTACTTGGAATTGGGGCAACTTTCTCCTATCGCGAGGTCAATTACATGTGCCCATTAGAGAAGTGTTGACAGGTAGAGAGTAAAATATTCTGATGAGATACATAGGGTAACCCTTTCTATCGCACAACTTTCGCCTCTAATCCATCCAGACTCAATCCATATGAAGGCATGTTCCCCCATAGACTTCCCTCAACAATACCACGTTTCCTCATTCTCCTCATGACAGGTTGGTAGATTCATCATTAGGCTATTCCTCATTTGAATGGGCTCCCCGATCGTGACTTGATATCGAGCAGAAGCCATCCTGTTCTTGTTGATATACTCCATCTATTTGTTACACAACACAATCCAACCCACCTCCCCTTTATTTAGCTGGCAGCTTTCAAGCTCACGATCAACTAGTCTCCTTTTTATTTTGTCACCTTATCCAACCCTCTCGGTCCTCATATAATCTTCTTATACAATAAGTAGGATACCAACCCACAGATCTCTATTTGACACAATAGAAACATCACGATCAAGATACACAACCTCCTATCAGGAGATGCAGACTGAGAGACAACAGGAGGGTCTGAAACGTATGGTATCGTGTGGGGTCCTTGTTGGTGAGGTTGGGAAAGGACGGTCAACTGTCGTTCTTGAGCTGAAGAGGTAGATGGCGGGTAAGGGCCAAGATGCGGGCCGCTAGGCGGCTCGAAGCGTAGGGGAGACGCTCCGTAATGCCTCGCGTACCTATATGAATAATAAGCCATTTTTCCAAGGCTTGGGGTACGCTCACGCCAGTCCTCCTGATGTCTCATTGCCCTCAATCCTTCCTCCTCTTCTAGTCCCCCATCTTCCTCCTTCCAGTCCTCCCATTCTCTGGTCAAATCTATAGGCCAATCAGACGCCTTCCTTTGTCTGCCGCCCCTTCCTCTACCAGCACCGGTCCCACGGCCCTTAGATGTCATATCGTCGGCTTTAAGTACGGACAGGGCGTTTCTATCTATGTATTACTTAACCTATGTTTTACGCGCCGCCTTGTCTGGAGCAGCTTTTCGTCGCTGGCTACTTTGCTTTGTTTGTATCCCCAAGTTATCGTATTTGGCTTCGAATCTTAGTCAAATCTAACCTTAATATTATCGTTCTGCCAGGATCATCGACTTGCCTTACCCGAGTTCGTTCACTAAGGATCTCAGCTAGGAGCGAGATCCCCGGC
Organism: Chara braunii; assembly: GCA_003427395.1. Lineage (NCBI taxonomy): Eukaryota > Viridiplantae > Streptophyta > Charophyceae > Charales > Characeae > Chara > Chara braunii. The sequence goes on from BFEA01000022.1 coordinate 765,978, forward strand.
AATGGCGCCACCTGTCACGCGCGGCGGTCCCACACCCAGACGCAAAGTAATTTTGTGTCGGACCTCACGGTCGTGTCACGCAGGAGTTTTTTGTCACTTCAACGAAACACCACTCCGACCATGCGCGCGTGCTATACCTCTCGCAACTCCCCACGACAGATTAGGGATCCCACGAGGTACAACATACCTCCACCTGCGGGAGTTGTCAACATCCCTTAGGTGGGCGTATCCCTGTTGAGCTACTGACTCATGTGCGAAGGCTTTTACATGCAATCGCATAGGTAGGTCAGCCGATGGCGTGTTCTCGATCGTCGTAGCATGGACATACGCGCGGTAGAACGCCTTAAGACTGACCCGTATATCGTGCCTTGAAGTGCTACCTACCCCGGACCGACTTTCTAATCAGGTCGACTTTTGCGGACAGTCTTCCATGCTTAGTTAACTAGGATAAGGGTTTTATGTCCCTTTTGTAGACCATATGAAAAGCCAGAGTCAAGCCCCTTTGTAATCTCTCATTCTCAAAAGAATCCTAGACAAATGACCTCCTAAGCTCCGACCAGCTTACGATCTCATTCATAGATATATATATAAGTATGTACGTAAGTCAGGGAAGCTGAATGACCGGTAGACCTCACTTTCACAATTGTTGTGTCCCGTGTCCAAATATCCCAGACGATCCCAAATTCATAAGATAGTTCAATGTCCAACACCTGTGCATATGCAAGAATCACATACACGTATACAGATGCAGACATAGAATGCGCAACAAATGTCAACCTTTAACCCATTCATAGCAAGTCCCTCACGCCCCAAAACCTTGAAAACAACATTCCTTCCTAAATGTGACTTCCTTTACCCAACCCTTCACATTTTCAAAGATCCCCGAGTGTGATTTGGACAATTTAGGCATAGATACAGGGGGGAAGATCTATCCGTTTCCCTCTCAGGTCTTGTCTTAGGTGTGGGTATCAAGCCATGTGGAAGTTGAGTTGGAGTTCTACCGACCTGTCATCCAATAATAACAGAAGTGCAGTTCCTTACGGTTTTCTTCCGTAGCCTCTCCAAGAGTGATGAACCTGTAGACACAGCATAGTGCGAAAGAATCTTAACATCTTCTTTCCGATGTTGGGTTCTAGAAGATCTCTTCTAGACATGTGATCCATAATTCGGTGTTCACCGTCAACCTATTGCCTAACTTCTATCCTGATCTAACTGCCAGTCCATTGCCCGGTTGGTCTAGGCAACGAACAGAATTCATTCCCAGCCTCTTCGTCCCAGCGGTTCTACTTAGTTTCCCCTTTTAAGGTTAATTATAAGCCCCATGTATCTAGTACTCACAAGCAATACGATCTATTCAATTCAGAGGAATCACATGATAAAGATCAAGTCAGAATTTCAAAGGGTGATAACTCTCTCTGGGTCAAGAGCTCACTTATCCTTCCTTACTAGAACCAGATGTTAGCAAGTTAGCAATGGACTGAATCGATTATATGGCAGCAGATATCCGGTGGTAGATCGTTAAGGATACATTCAAACTTTTGTTAGTATCAGGCTTTGAGAGTGGATGGTGGTAAGGCAGGTTTCTCGGAGCCTCGCTCCTCTTACCACACTAATTTTTATTATTATTATGGTGATAAGGCAGGCTTCTCGGAACCTCGCTCACTCTTATCACCTAGTATTACTATTATTATGGCGATAAGGCAGGCTTCTTAGAGCCTCACTCCTCTTATCGCCTAGTATATTTTATTATGGTGATAAGGCAGACTTTCTTGGAGCCTCACTCACTCTTACCACCTAGTATATTATTATTATTATGGCGATAAGGCAAGCTTCTCGGAGTCTCGCTCACTCCTATCGCCTAGTACATATTACGGTGATAAGGCAGGCTTCATAGAGTCTCGCTCACTCTTATTGCCTAGTACATATTACGGTGATAAGGCAGGCTTCTCGGAGCCTCGCTCTTTCTTATCACCTAGTATATATTATTATTATGGCGATAAGGCAGGCTTCCTAGAGCCTCGCTCACTCTTATCGCCTAATACATATTACGGTGATAAGGCAGGTTTCTCGGAGCCTCACTCAGTCTTACCACCTAGTATATTTTATCATTATGGTGATACGGCAGGCTTCATAGAGCCTCGCTCACTCTTATCGCCTAGTACATATTACGGTGATAAGGCAGGTTTCTAAGAATCTCGCTCACTCTTATCACCTAGTGTATATTATTATTATGGCGATAAGGCAGGCTTCTTAGAGCCCCGCTCACTCTTATCGCCTAGTATATATTATTACGGTGGTAAGGCAGGCTTCTCGGAGCCTCACTCACACCACCTAGTATATATTGTTAATATGGCGATAAGGCATGCTTCTTAGAACCTCGCTCCTCTTATCGCCTAGTATATATTATTACGGTGGTAAGGCAGGCTTCTCAGAGTCTCGCTCACTCTTACCACCTAGTATATGTTCTTAATATGGTGATAAGGCAGGCTTCTTAGAGCCTCGCTCATCTTATCGCCTAGTATATATTACTACGGTGGTAAGGCCGGCTTCTCGGAGCCTCGCTCACTCTTACCACCTAGTATATATTGTTAATATGGCGATAAGGCAGGCTTCTTAGAGCCTCGCTCCTCTTATCGTCTAGTATATATTATTAATGTTTGACGCTCAGTCCCAGTCCTGGACCATCCGGAAGCCTTTAGGACCATGCAGGTGGGTCGCACGAGACTTGCACCTCATGTCTTAAATTCGTTCGCCTGATCCTCAGCTGAGTTTGTTTTGACATTTTCGGAGTATGTGGGCATAGGTTAGCCATAGGATAAGGTTGGTTGAGGCAATCCATCATTTCAAAGCGGTCATATCACTCACAAGTTTGACAACACACTCACGGTCCCCAACTCTTTATCTCATGGTCAGGTGACCTATAAGCGAGGGAAAACTGTCAGAAGTTCATCCCTCCCCTTGTCCATCACATCTCAAAAGAAACATTCACTTAGCGAGACAGTGACTCGACACTTCTCGTTCTCATTACGTTTATCAACATTGGTTAGACATTCTCAAACAGATCATGCTTTCCTCCCCTTACTCAAGCATTTTTGTTTGCCTTTCTGTCCTCGGGTTTATCCCTGAAGGATCCTTGACTCACGTACCCTCTTTACTAACATAGTCGTAGGTAGCTGCCTAAAGGTTATAGATTTAGGGTTTAGGGCTTAGGGTTTATGTCGAAGCATACGTACCTCACTGTTCCCTGCCTCCAGCGTTCCGCCTGAACTCCGGTAGAGCTCCCGCAATCACCCTGTCATTTAGGTAGTCCTAACTAACCAAACACCGGGTTAAAGTCCTTCGGTGTTCAAGGTTTAAGAGCGCATCAACTTCACATTACCTTTTGAAATTGGTGTGCACGAGGTTTAAGTATGGAAGCAGAGACAAGGGTGGAGGAGGTAGGTTCCGTATGGCTTCCCCTTTCTCCATACCCCGCATTTCTCTCATTTCTGACTCTCTTATTGTCCTATACCGCCCCAACTTCAATAGTGAGCCAATAATAATGATAATAAAAATAGTAATAACAATAAAATATTAAAATAGTAAGAGATGAAGATGAATAACAGCGGCAACAATAATAATACTAGTTAATAACCGAACATAACATCCCCGATTGCGGTACCCCCATCAACTTGTTTGTATACACACACACACACTCTTTTACCAAACTAGGATCTGCCCCGAATGACGCACACGCACGCTAGATGTGCCGCATGCCTTGCCATAGTTACTGGCGACCCGCTGTCTGCCCCCTGACTCACGCTCGCAGTTAGGACCTGGTATCTCTCCGAATTTTTATTGGCGGACTGCTGCTTGGGACTGAGAGTTACGGTCGTTTTCACTCATGGAACATGACTCTTAATTCGGGGACGCGATTCTTCCTCGGGTATTCGCTCAAACTCGATTCAAAGGACCCTGGATTGTGACTTTCGTGAATTAACAGACCAGGCTGAAGACCTTTGAGACTCCGAGTTTTCGGGGTCTGGACTGTAGAAGGTTTGTAGTAATAATAATAAGAATAATAATAATAATAATAATAATAATACAACACTAATAACAACAACAATAATAATAATAATAATAACAATAATAACAGTAATAATAATAATAATAATAATAACAATAATAATAATAATAATAAAATATTAATAATGCGAGGAACCTGGTTATTGAACTCTTGCTGTAATGCTTTAGATAGCATGCTTGCACAGAGAATCACATAGATCACAATGTCCCACTCAAAGCTCAATGAAAGATGAACAAGATCCGGGAAGCATAGTTCCAATATCATAACCAGGTTTAAGAGGAGAATAACATGACTGAAATGCATAGAGTCAAATGCGCAGCACCAAACAGGTCTCTTTTCAATCAACACGTGTTCAGGGCCTAGCGCTTATCAGTGTCAGCTCTCTCTCATCAAGTACAACGTTCTATTACGTGAATATTACCATAACTCTCTCTTCCTCCTCTTGTCTATCTTCTCTCTCTCTCTCTCTGTGTGTGTGTCTCTGCGTGTTTCTCAGTGTGACTGTGTCACTGTGTGTGGGAGTGTGTCACGGTGTGTGTGACTGCGTCACCGCGTGTGAATGATTGTATCACTGTATGTCGCAGTCTGTGCGTGACTGCGTAGGTGAATGCGCACCGTGTGTTTCTGTCGTGCGTGCGTCCCAGTGCGCGTTGCTGCATATACCACAACCGGTGTTTATCGTGTTCGTCCCAGCGTCTATACGACTGTGTTGTCAATGCGCCCCTATGTGGCTGTCACTGTGTTACCGTGTGAATGTACGTTACTGCTTTACTGTGCGTACATTTGTGCATCCGAGTGTCAGTGGCATCCGTGTCACAGTCTGTTCCTACCTGTCCAATTTGTCTGTCTGTCTGTTTGTCTATTGGCTGCATGTTAGTCGTGGCTCCATGTTTTGTTTGATCAATTGGCCATGTCTAGATCTCATGCATTTTATTTTGTTTGTCCGCTTGTATTCGTACATAGGTCTGTGTATATCTGCATGTCAATGTCTGTCATGTCTGCCTTGAAACGCTGTTCACCCTCCCGAGTTTGTGTATATCCGCATTTTATTTTGACTGTTCGTGCCTATCTCTCCTCTTCTCTTTCCCTTTCTCTCCCTCCCGAGTTGACAGTATTCAGGCTGCACAATTGAAACGGTCTTCACCCTTTTGCAGTACCGGATGCAGACCCCAGGCATCCATGCCTAGACCGCAACCTTACCTGTCGTGCAGTAGCTGTGTTGACCCCGAGAGTTGAACCTGTGACCTGTGTATTCGTAGACAGTTGGTAGGGTTGTCATAGGTCCAGAGGTAGCAGGGGTCTGATTTGTAATCTATAGAGTAGACTCTCAGCAAGTTCCAAAAGTCTAGCTGTAGTCTTTTTAGAAGACCGACTACTGGCAAGTGGTCAAGTGGTGGATTAAACTGCAGTGCAATCGCAGTACGATCCTGGTAGGATAGCAGTGAGCCCACGGTCAGTCTCCGGTAGGGTCCAGCCAGTCCTAGTCTGGTCCAGCAAGTACCACGGAGAACTGTGAGCACCATGGGCCGATGGCAAAGAGGTAGGTCAACGAGTCTCTGAAGTATAAATCAAGAAGCAGCGCCCAGTCATGCATTCATCCTGGCGTGAGCCATGCGGAAGCGCTGCCATAACAACTTGGGCACGGAGGTTTGTAGTGGCCCGGAGAGGAAGTGGGCTGAAGAGAGGTAGCGCAGCCATAGCCGCTGTAGTTACTATAGGTGTGTATGCGTGAGTGTCACAGTGTGTGTGTGTTTACTATGTCTGTGTGACCGTGCGTGTGTCACAGTGTATCTGTGTTTATGTGACTGTGCGTATGTCACAGTGTATCTGTGTCTGTGTGTTACCGTGCGTGTTCACAGTGTATCTGTGTTTGTGTAACTGTGTCACCGTGAGTGCATGACTATGCCACTGTCTGTGTGTATAGGTCACGTTATTTGTTTGTCTATCTGTTCTGTCTGTCTGCCTGCCTCCAATTGTCTGTTTACCTCAGACTGTCTGTTTGCCTCTTTATGTCTGCGTGTTCTGTTCACATGTCCAGTCTGCCCGTCTTGAATGTTGCTTGCTCGTGTCACCGTGAGAGTGCACTGTGTCACAGTTGTGTACGTGTGACCATGTCCCTGCGAGCGACTGCGTCACTCCATGTAGGTGTGACACTATGTATGTATTTTTGTACGTATGGGTGACACGGTGCATGTCGCAATCATAACAGTGCGGATCAGAACAAGAACCGACCTCTCTCACATAATACATGATGGTGCAGCGAACGACTAGAATGCCAATGCTCAGACTAATCAATGTCGTACTGCGGACCAAGCATACACCTTTACCATCGCAGGGTGTGAAGCATCCCAGCACTCACACAGGAGGAACGCGCCAGTCCTCAAACATGCACAGACAAGGAGGAAGGAGATCAGGCGTAGAAGAGCTCTGGTGTCTCAGGTAAGACTCCGGCCTCCCTGTTTGTCCGTCTACCCGCCTGTTTGTATTGGTCCGTGTCTATCTATGTCTGCAGGCCTGTCTTCCGCCCCTTGTCTGTAAGTCTGTTTTCTGCTGCTTGTCTGTTGGCATCTTGCCTGTCTGTCAGCGCACTGTACTCGGCTGCTTGCCTGGTGGCATCTTGTCTGTCTGCCAACGCATCTGCCGGTATCCATCTGTGTATTTGTCCGTACCTGTTTCGTTTGTTATGTCCGGTTGTCTATTCGTTTAACCGTGGCCGACCGTCTGTGTCGTGCTTGAGTTCTGTCTGTGTCTCTTCCTTGTCCGTCGGCCTTTATGTCCCAGGCTTCGCATCTGGTTATCTGTATCCCTCGGTATGACTGTCCGTATATCTACCCTTCTCCTTCTTCTTGACCTCGTTTTACCTCCCTTCTTCTCGCTTCTCTACTTCATTAGTAACGGATGCTTACTCAATACCGAAGTTGGTCTATGCCTTTGCGACCACAACGACTAACTCCAAACCAACGAAGGCAATGATACATCTCTTCCTGCGACCTTCATAATTAATATTAATAGTACAGCTACAATAAAATTTTAAACATTATTATAATAATTATAATAATAATAATGTTGATAAATGATGTATATGGAAACCATCTGCGAGATCACACAGATGTCGAGGTAGTCATGTATAAGCATAGGGTAGCATGGCGTCGAAAATGCACCCATATAAAGCACTGTAATAAAGTAACTAGCCAATGTTTAAGCACACAGGTCATATCATCTTCCTATCAAAAGTCGCTCTTTCTCTGCCTGGCTCCCAATGCCCAGCCTGTTCGTAATTGTCACAGTATCTGCGTGTGCGTGGCACTTGTGAGAGTGCGTATTTCCATTGAGTTTCGTCGTGTCTTCCTGAGTCATCGGGTCTGTGTGACTGTGGCGAGTCTGTGGTGCAAACTTACGCAGTCAGCGGTACCGGTCCAATCAGTCCCCATCCAGTTCAGCAAGTACCATCCAAGGCCGTGTGCACTAAGGGCCGACCGAAAGAGACAGACCAACGAGCTTCATAAGTACAACTCAAGAGGCAGCACCCAGTCACGCATTCACTTCCCGCGCGAACCATGTGGAAGCACTGCCATAGTGACTTGTGCAAGGGTCTGTAGCGGTCCCGGAGAGTGCAGTTGGGCAAGGGAGAAGAGCATAATCATAGGATAGTGGTAGGGTGGTCATAGCCTTTATAGCTAGTAACAAGTTGCAGTGTGTGTGCGCGGTATCCAGGGTGATCCTATATTTTGCGATCAGGGTGTTGTTGCAGTGTTGTGACGCCTCAGTCATTCGGAGCGTGCAATCGAACCGTGTTATTATCTGTCATTATCTCCGAACATTGAGTTGGGTTTTTCCGCCAGTCTTGTATGCCCCTGATTGCATACATTCGAAGTATGGAAGAAGTGAGTCCGACCGCGAGAATAATAATAAGACTATGATAATAATAATAATCAAAGAAAATGAGCGATGGTAATCTTCAGAAGACAAACAACATCATACACACGTGACCAGATAGTCGTGGCCTCGAACCTAAGCAGAATAGCACTTCGATCCCCACCAAATAAGAGAGCAACAAAGTTCACAATTTACAAGGTTGATATAGTCTCATCATTATCAATGTAGAACCAAAGTTGGAATCCTATCTGGCGCTCGGCGCCCAGACTATTGACGGCCAGCCTTATCTAGCTTATGCTACGATGAAGAACGATGACGACAACAACTCTTTCGAAGTACCACAGATCGCGGCCAAGTCCGCACGCATCAGCACCAGTTAAGTCTCTTGTTTCCCTACCAACCTCGTTCTTCATCATATAGGCGACGGGTGCCCATCCTACCGCACACCCAGTAATATTAATAATAATAATAATAATAATAATAATAATAATAATAATAATAATAATAATAATAATAATAATAATAATAATAATAATAATAAAATCTCATACACCAACAGCATCGTACACAAGTACCAAGATCGTCGTGACCTCGAACCATAAGCAAAATAGCATAGCGAATCCCATCAAGTAAGAGAACATCAAAAGCTCGTATTGGACAACGTTGGTATAGTCGCATCATCATCAATGCAGAATCATCGTGGAAGCCCTGTCAGGCGCTCAGTGCCCAGACTATAGATGGAAGGTCCTATCTAGCCTATCCTACGGTACTGTCGAAGGTGTTGTCAGCAGTTCTCCTTAAGTACGACCAGATAACGGCCAATGTCGCACGCTTCCTGCACCAGGTATGTCTTTTGCTTCACTCATAACTTCAATCCTGAGACAGATGCCATGCGTGCCCCTCTCTCTCTCCCTTTCGATCTTACTTCCTCTCTCTCTCTCTCTCTCTCTCTCTCTCTCTCTCTCTCTCTCTCTCTCTCTCTCTCTCTCTCTCTCTCTCTC
>BFEA01000022.1:776027-787285 GCA_003427395.1 Chara braunii
CAGTGTATATCTCCATGTCCTAGCGGTAGATTCATCATTCAATTTTGCTCATCTTTTCGATGAGAGTGGCTGTAGCCAGTCGCGGGATCAACACCCCCACACGTACATACCCACAACCAAACAAACAAAACAAGCGTGGTCGTGTATATTTCCATGTTTCTGGGGTAAATTCATCCGATTTTGCTTTTCCTATAGATGGAAGTATCAGGGAGTCAGCCGCGGGCTTAGAGACTTACCCGTTCCTTTCGCCTGTCGTCGTCGTCGTCGTCAGTCGGCAGTTTGCTGCTCCTCGCTCGACAAGGCGATCCGTTGCTATGCACTGCGTACCAAAACAATGGCACGGAGTACACGACGGGCACAGAAGTGCCTCCCAACGAGCCGGTTGGTCGATAAGTAAGTCGTCCCTTTCCTCGTCTCTCTCCTCCTCCCATTCCTTCTTCTTCTCCTTATTCCTCCCTCTTTCCTCTCTACTTCGCCTTCTTCCTCCTCTCCTCCCTCTCTACTTCTCCTTCTTCCTCCTGCTTGTGAATGCTGCCTCCTGTGGCCCATTCTCCTCCACTTTTCTCTACGCAGCTCTCTCCGTTATTGCCCTACCTGCGGAGAGGCCTGAGCGGGCCGTGATCGGGCGGAGCCATCTGTTAGAACGTTTATATGAACCCACCCCAGTATTGGGGCGGGATTCATTTAGGCACCTCGTCCAGAAAAGAGAAAAAAAGAAAAGCAAATAACTACCAAAAAAAAATGAAAATTGTAAAGGGGAAACAGAACCTAATAAAGAAAATAAAAGAAATAACTAAATCTAACTAGAATCTAACTGCAAAAACTCCCCTAACCAGCCAATTGTTGAGCCCGCTACACTCGGCCTCAACAACTTGAACTAACTAATCTTCCGATATTGAGGTTGCGGGTTCGAGCCCCGGCCGGAAGGAAATGTGGAAAATAAAATCGAATCTTCCATAAAACAAAATTCAACTCAAGGTCGGGTGGATTCGATCCCTGAGTCTGTGACATGGTAGCAAAAGCCCGAACCCACTGAGCTAACTCTCATTTCCAATAGAAAGGGAGTAACTCTTGTATAAGTCTACGGGTGGGGCCTAGTCCCACTAGTGGATCGGGTTCATCCCCAGTTTCGTGTGTGTATGCTTGTAGGTCTGTGTTTCCTGTCCGACTGCGAGTTGGCTTGAGTGTGTGTGTAACTCGCAGGACACTTTGTCCGCCTGAAAGGTCCGAAGGGCCGGTACTTATTTAAAGCGGCGTTGTAGAGAATCGCCACAGGGAAAGAACTCCCAGGCGGCGAGTAGGGTGGTACTATACCATGTGAACGTCGGTGTGCCGAGTATCTGCGGTCGAGCAATGCCGACATCTGCGTATCTCGGTCGTACCCTATTATGTCAGTAACCAGATCAACCCCTCAACGTCCCTGGTCGAAGGGAATCAGTGTCGATCCTAACCATCGCAGCGCGTGCCATAGTGATGCTCGGGCTCATATGACATCCTAAGCTCAGACTAGTCCCTCAAGGTGGTCGACAAAGTTGACCTGCCGATTGTAAAATCATGGCCAAATACCCTTGTAAGGGTGTTTGGTCCGACAGCGTGTGTGGCCAGTGCCTTAACGCACTGGCCAAAGCCACAATCTAAGTTGATAACGTGGCTCGTTGTTGTTGAAGAAGTGTCACGGTAGCTATTTACCCCCCCCCCGGTCGACAAGAGGCGAGCAGCGTACGGCAAGACAACTATTTGGCCCCCCTGGCGGTCGTGAGTGCTGCCGCCTGCGCACATGGCTGGTATCTGTTGCCTATCTGCAGTGCCACGTGGCGCCTTACTGTGGATCTTGAATACCCCTCTGACTAGAGGGGTGCACTACAGTGACATCTAGGTGGCTGATCAAGATCTCAGCCCACCCCATTTTTTTTTTTTTACAGTGACATCAGGCCAACAACCTTTTGAAGGTCAAGATCTTGTGGATCTTGGTAGTGCTCGTTCTGGCCACCCAAGAGCTTGTATATCACCATCCTACCCACTAACCTACTCTCCCCCAACCCCTTTCCTCCCCCCTCCCATCATCTAATCATCCTTTCTAACCCTACCACTACTCCCTCCTTCTACCTCCCTCTTCACTCATTTTCCACAACCTTTTTTCTCTCCTCTCCTCCCCACTCACCATCTTTTACTAATCTCATCTACACCTCTCCACCATTTCCATATCCTTCTCTCCCATTCTACCACCCTCCTCTTCCTCTTCCCCCTCAACTACAACCCCATCATCTCCCCCATCTCCCACCTCACTCTTTCTATCTCTCTCAACTATTGTATAAGTACAGCAGTGGGGTCCAGTCCAGCTAGCGGACCGGACCCACTTCTAGTTCCGTGTGAGTGTACATTAGTTAGTCTGTGTATCTGTCTGATTGTTTGTCGGCTTGAGTGTGTGTGAGACCCGCAAGGACTTTTGCTCGATCGGAAGGCCCGAAGGGCCGGTACTTACCCGTGGCTGCGTCATCGAGGGTCGCCGCGGGGAAAACACTCAAGCGGCGGGTAGGTTGGTACCACACCAAGTAGAGGTAGATGTGCCGAGTATTCGAGGCCAAGCAAAAGAGGACAAAATTTGTATTTTTAGAGGCCCAGTACCGGTCGGTAGATAGGTATCAACCTAAGTTTCAGTGTGTGTCGTAGATGTACCCGACACATCATTAACCTAATCAACCCTTCGACCCTTTTCGGTCGGAGGGAATTACTGTTGATCCTAACCATCATAGTGCGCATCGTAACAACGCGCGCGCATACCCTCAAATTTTTTACACCGATTTACCCCGACCTCAATGGTCGAGGAAATTGTTTCAAGTGTCACACTAAAGTGCGCACACCCTCTTCATTTCGGACCGGCTCCGTCATGGTGGCCGGTGTTATCATTGTGTCGATTGCAAAAGCAATTTCCTCGACCCTATTAAGCGACGTCCCCACCGTTGGATAACTATATGCAAACAAAGATGTTTTTCGACAAGCAATTCGTCAAATCCGAATCCCTGGCATGAATTGTGGTTCAGGATTGACATCGTCACCTCACGTTTCATTGTCACTGTCGGGATTTCAACCCGGGTCTCCCGCATCATATTCATAATAAAATCAAACAACTTGAAGGGGGGATACTCAATCTGTACTACAGTATATAAAACCGTCAAGTGTGACAATGCTTCCTCCTTCCCTTCACCCTTAGACTTTGACCCAGGTCATCGTTGGTTGTCTTCAGGGTTAGTGTCCGCTTACGAACTCAACCCTTCAAACGCGGGTCGTAACCGAGACCTTGGTAGTCCAACTTTTGGTATGAATGTCCAAAGTTGCCAACTGTCCTGCTTGAAGCCTAATACAGAAGGACAAACAATCTTCATCTTGACCCACCACAGTCCTGCTGATCAGACCGGAGCTGCGGCCCACCGGGTTGTTGTTTAATGATGGTTACCCTCATTGGTTGTGCAACGATGGGATATTCATCCTATCTTCTCAAAAGTATATTCACAAATTTGAAGACTAATCTCGACCCCTCCGACTCTCACCTGAATAGATCCTTTCATTGGGGTGGTCATCCCCTTTAGTATCTTTTCTAGGCCATAGTCAAAATGTCCGCTGCCTGGTTATGCTAGGTCAGCAGCCCACGCTGGGAGATACGTCCCAACGATGCCAATTTTTCACCATAGGCTTTGTAATTTTATGCCCTCAGGTTAACCCTTGAGATGGATGAACGATGCTTCTTTAAAATAAACCGAATAAATGAGACTTTCAAAACCAATTGAGCTATCGTCAGGTTGTCATTCAGGGTTGTGCCCTCCAAGTCTTTGATCTTAGCTCGGTGAGGCACGCACCTCGAGGTCGTATATATATACACAAAACCAATATTTGAATTGAAATCAATGCTTGTTGACTCTTTGCTTGTCCAAAACCAACAAAACAAACTTCCCATTCAAAAACGATTGCAAAATAGTTTGCCCATATCGTAGTATGATTTTTCAACATGCGCACATAATCAATTCAGTATCAGATCGTACAATCCTTTACCGACTTTTACACAGGACACCGATCCGCCCGTTCCTCTACCACCATCTTCAGGCCTCAGATGAGTCCAATAGTGATAGACGAAGGGAGATACCCACTCACAAAAAAGAGACTCAACCATAGACAAGAATTCACTCACAAGTGTGAAAAGTGTTCGTGGTCACCAACTCATTCCCCTTTTGAATATATATATATATAAATACAAGTATGTTACAGTGAGTCAGACATGCGACTCATCCCTCTCAATCTCATATCTGCCCTCAAGCTTTTATGCACTCTCTTGTACTATCACCTATTCTAAGCTCCTATCCTTTCCAAACCTTAAGAAAGTTGGTCCCTTCCCAACTGCACTCTGCTCACCCATTTGTCCTCCTTAATCCTACCTAAACACCTTAACTTACTTAGGAAGTTTCAAACGCCTGCTTATTTCTAATATGAGAATGTGATTGTCAATCTCAACATCCGATGAAACTCTACTCGGCCACCCTCAGGCGTCTTGGGATTATCTGTCCAGTGCTGGCAACCAACCTTCCCTGTGAGTCAAACCAGGCCATCCTTTTCTTAATGTATTCGGCCAACATTGCGAAGTCGTCCCTAAAGTGTCATTTTTTTGTGCAAAAGAAACACCCACTTCTGGCCTTGTTATATCTGGCTTTCTTTTTGTGAAACCGGGCTGAAGTCTCTGTCTGTCTGACTTCCAGCCCCTTCTGATGATTTCACTCAAGGCTGCTCATTCCTTTTAATGCCTCCCTGCCGAGGCAAAGCGAAACATTCACTCTTCTCTTCCTCTAAGGCAGAAGACCCTTCAAACCTCAACTCTTCTTGTGGCCTCTTGCTGGAGGGTCCCTCTTTTCCAACCCTGTCTTCTCATCCTTTCTTTCCTCTTTTTTTCTTGACAGTGGATCCTTCCTTTCTCTTGTTGTCATCTTAATCTCAAACGCTTTCTCATCCTTGCACTCCACCACTCTCGTGGTCTCCTTCTCTATCTCCTGGTTGCTCAGTTTGAGCTCTTTCATCCCTTTCAGTATTTCATCTCATCTCCTTTCCCATATCTGACTCATATTTTTCCTTTTTGTAATCTTTTGCTCCAAATCTTCCCCTTGCACACTGATTCCTGAGCACAAACTTTCAACTTTTTTCTCTATCTTCTCTCTTTCTGTCACTCCATTTTTCAACTCCTTGCTCTTCTGGGTCAGGGAAACCTCCAATGTACTTACCTGTTTTGATAATTATTCCCTCACCTTCTTCAAGTCTTCCATTTCCTTCTTCACCCCTTCAAAACTTTCTGTCAAACTTTCTACCTGGGCATCCCTTTCTTCCTCTTTTTTTCTCAACCTGCTCATCTCTCTCAAAAGCCCAGGGATATAATCCAAAAACCCTTTGGTGAAGAGCTCAGTACTTTCTTTGAGCTTTGACTGAATCCCCTTTCCCAATGTATCCAAGTCCTCACCTACCTCCTTCTCTTTCTTTCCTCCCTCCATCTCTCTCAATCTCCTTGCAACCTCAGCATATTCTTCAAAAAGTCTGGTGCACTTCTCATCCAACATCTCATGCAATTCCATCAATTTGTGCATGTTGGTGGAGTGCTTGGAACTTACCACCAATTCAAAAAGCAACATCCTCTCAAACCTTACATCCCAAGAGGAATTTACAGGCAGATCATCATTTTGTAGCATTTTAATCACATAGTCTCTCCATCTCGTCTTCCTCCTTTCCTTCTGAACTTTTTCCCCTTTGTTCTCTTGTTCTTTCTCTGCCTCTCCTTGCTGCTGGGATGAACCTTCACACTCCACCCTTCTCTCTTCCACCTCTTCCGCTTCCATCTCTTTTCCGGTCTCACCCTCTTCTCACTTCTTTTCACCTCCCCTCCTTTCTTTTCATCATCAACTGACCTTCTCATTTCAGTCCTCTTGGACCTTGGTGCCTCACTCACCTCTTGGCCTTTCTCTCTTTCCACTTTTGTCTCCTTCTTTCCCTTTTCCTCCTTTTCCAAGGGCTGATCTGCTCCTCATTTCCTGTCCTTGGGTACAGTCTTAGGCCTGTTTCTCAAGTTGCTCAATGATACATCATCTTCCTTCCCTTCTTCTTGAGCCTTTCTCTGTGACTCATCCCTTTCTTTTCCAATCCACAACCTCTTTTCCTGCAGTTTCTCCTTCTTGATTTGGTTTTGCCTCAGCTGGGTGTATGTCATTTGCAATTTTATTAGTATCCCCTGCAAAGTGCAAGTCTCTTCCATAACCTTTCCACTTCCTCGTTCTCACTTTTCTCTGTCCTTTCTAACAACCTACGTAGCATCGTATTGGTGTTCGGAGGCGAACGCGAACAATGTTCGCCCGAACGCGAACAATGTTCGCCCGAACGCGAACAAGCGCCCAAAACCTTCCGAACGCGAACATAAAAAAAACAAAAAATCAATTCTCAGAAAAATCTGAAAAACATATGTGTCATGTAAAATAATAATACAAGCATTTTTTGCCTTGGAGTCATATTCAAATTCGTAACCAATAATGAGTTAAAAATCAAAAATTGAAAACAATATATATATATATATATATATATATATATATATATTTACGAAAAAAATATATGTTCGTCCGAAAATGTTCGCTAGTTGTTCGCGCGAACGTGTGAACACATTCGCGCGAACGTGAAGGGGCGCGAACACGTTCGCAGTGCTACGCAGCTGACAACCTCTTCTTCTTCTCCTCATTATCACCCAGACGCAAAGTAAATTTTTGTGTCGGACCTCACGGTCATGTCACGCAGGAGTCTTTTCGTCACTTTTAACGAAACACCACTCCGACCGTGCGCCTGTGCTATACCTCTCGCGACTCCCTACGACAGGTTAGGGAACCTGCGAGGTACAACATACCTCCACCTGCGGGAGCTGTCACCATCCCTTAGGTGGGCGTATCCCTGCTGAGCTATTGACCCACGTGCGAAAGCCTTTACATGCAATCGCAGAGGTAGGCCAGCCGAGGGCGTTTTCTCGATCGCCGTAGCATAGGCATACGCGCGGTAAAACGCCTTAAGACTGACCCGTATGTTGTGTCCCGAGGAGCTAATTCCCCGGACCGACTACCTAATCAGGTCGACTTTCTCGGACAGTCTTCCACGCTTAGCTAACCATGACAATGACTCTACATTTTCTTTGCTGACCTTATGAAAATGTCGAAGTCAAGCCCTCGGTAATCTCTCATTCTCTCAAGATCTCAAATAGACTTCTAGACAATAACTTCCTAAGCTCAGACCAGCTTACGATCTCATCCACAGATATATATATATATATGTAAGTCAGGGGAGCTGAATGAGCGGTGGACCTCACTTTCACGGTTGTTGTGTCCTGTTGTCCGAATATCCCAGATGATTCCAATTTCAGAAGATAGTTCAGTGCCCAACACCTGTGCAGATGCAAGGAAACACATACAAGTCATACAGATGCAGACACAGAATGCGCTACAAGAGTCAACCTTAATCCCATTCATAGCAAGTCCCTTACACCCCAAGACCTTGAAAACAACATTCTTTCCTAAACCTGACTCCATTTACCCCAGCCCTTCACATTTTCAAAAGACCTCTGACTGTGATTTGGACAAATTTAGGTGTAAATACAGGAGGAAGATTTATCTGTTCCCTTCTTAGGTCTTGTCTTAGGTGTGGGTATCAAGCCATGTGGAAGTTGAATCGGAGTTATACCGACCTGTTATCCAATGATAACAGAATTTATAGTTCCTTTACGGATTTCTTCCGTACTCCTCTCCAAGAGCGTTGAACCCTGTACACACAGCACAGTCTGAAAGAATCTTAACGTCTTTTCTTCGACGTTGGGATCTAGAAGATCTCTTCTAGCCTTGTGACCCAGTGTTTGGTGCTAACCGTCGACCTACTGCCTAACTCCTATCCTCACTATCAATTTGCTCGCCTGATTGGTCTAAGTAATGAACAAAATTCATTTCCAGCATGTTTGTCCCAACGGTTCCACTATGTTTCTTCCCTCTTAAAAGTTAATTATGAGCCCCATGTACATAATGACCTCAAGCAATACCATTCATTCAATTCAGAAAGGAAATCATATGATATAAATCAATTCAGAATCTCAAGGTTGATAAGTCTCTCTAAGTCAAGATCTCACTTATCCCTTTCTCACTGGAACCATCGAGTTAGCAATGGGTTGAATAAGTTATATGAAAACAGACATCTGGTAGTGGATTGATCAAGACACATTCAACTTTGTTGGTATCTGGCGTGGAGAGTATAAGTTATTACGGCGATTAGGCAGGCTTCATAGAGCCTTGCTCCTCTCAATCGCCTAGTATTCATATATAGATAGATATATGGCGATGAGGCAGGCTTCACAGAGCCTCGCTCCTCTCGATCGCCTTGTATACATATATATAAATAGGTATACGGCGATGAGGCAGACTTCATAGACCCTCGCTCCTCTCGATCGCCTAGTATACATATAGATTGATATGTGGCGATGAGGCAGGCTTCATAGAGCCTCGCTCCTCTCGATCGCCTAGTATATGTATATAGATATGGCAATGAGGCAGGCTTCATAGAGCCTCGCNGGCGATGAGGCAGGCTTCATAGAGCCTCGCTCCTCTCGATCGCCTAGTATATGTATATAGATATGGCAATGAGGCAGGCTTCATAGAGCCTCGCTTCTCTCGATCGCCTAGTATATGTATATAGATATGGCGATGAGGCAGGCTTCATAGAGCCTCGCTTCTCTCGATCGCCTAGTATATGTATATAGATATGGCGATGAGGCAGGCTTCATAGCCTCGCTTCTCTCGATCACCTAGTTTATATATATAGATATGACGATGAGGCAGGCTTCATAGAGTCTCGCTCCTCTCGATCGCCTATTATATGTATATAGATATGGCGATGAGGCGGGCTTCATAAAGCCTCGCTCCTCTCGATCGCCTGGTATACATATAGATAGATATGTGACGATGAGGCAGGCTTCATAGAGCCTCGCGCCTCTCGATCGCCTACTATATGTATATAGATATGGAGATGAGGCAGGCTTCATAGAGCCTCGCTTCTCTCGATTGCCTAGTATATGTATACAGATATGGCGATGAGGCAGGCTTCATAGAGCCTCGCTTCTCTCGATCGCCTAGTTTATATATATAGATTTGGTGATGAGGCAGGCTTCATAAAGCCTCGCTCCTCTCGATCGCCTATTATATGTATATAGATATGGCGATGAGGCAGGCTTCATAGAGCCTCGCTCCTCTCGATCGCTTTTTATATGTATATAGATAGATATATGGCGATGAGGCAGGCTTCATAGAGCCTCGCTCCTCTCGATCGCCTAGTATACGTACATAGATATGGCGATGAGGCAGGCTTTATAGAGTCTCGCTTCTCTCGATCGCCTAGTTTATATATATAGATACGACGACGAGGCAGGCTTCATAGAGCCTCGCTCCTCTCGATCGCCTATTATATGTATATAGATATGGCGATGAGGCAGGCTTCATGTCGCGCGCGGCGGTCCCACACCCAGACACAAAGTAGTTTTTGTGTCGAACCTCATGGTCGTGTCACGCATGAGTTTCTTTGTCACTTTAAGCAATACCAACTCCGACCGTGCGTGCGTGCTATACCTCTCGCGACTCCCTACAACAGGTTAGGGATCCCGCGAGGTACAACATACCTCCACCTGCGGGAGCTGTCACCATCCCTTAGGTGGGCGTACCCCTGCTGAGCTATTGACCCACGTGCGAAGGCTTTTACATGCAATTGCAGAGGTAGGCCGCCCGAGGGCGTTTTCTCGATCGCCGTAGCATAGGCATACGCGCGGTAGAATGCCTTAAGACTAACCCGTATATCGAGACCGGACTGCTAACTCCCCGGACCGACTATCTAATCAAAACGACTTCTCGGACACTCTTCCACGCTTTGCTAACTTATGACAATGACTCAACGTTTACTTTGCTCATCATGTGAGAATGCGAGGGTCGATCCCCTTTGTAGTCTCCTATTCTCTCGAACAGAAGCGTAGACAAATGACTTTCTGATCCTGACCAACTACGATCCCATTCACAAGTATATGTATATATATAAACGTATGTATGTAAATCAGGG
Source organism: Chara braunii (assembly GCA_003427395.1). Classification (NCBI taxonomy): domain Eukaryota; kingdom Viridiplantae; phylum Streptophyta; class Charophyceae; order Charales; family Characeae; genus Chara; species Chara braunii. The sequence continues at coordinate 786,174 of BFEA01000022.1, forward strand.
GAGCTGTCTGAGCGGTGGACCTCACTCTCACGATTGTCGTGTCTCTTTGCCCGAATATCTCAGTCGATCCCAAATTCAGAAGACAGCACAAACGTCCACCACTTGTGCAGATGCAAGACATCACATACACGCACACAGATGCAGACACAAAATGCGCTATGAGCGTCAACCTTTAATCCATTCATAGCAAGCCACTCACGCCCCAAACCCTTGAAAACAACATTCCTTCCTAACCCTGACTCCTTTTACCCCAGCTTCACACATTTTCGAAAACTCCTTAGTGTGATTTGGACAATTTAGGCATAGATACAGGGGGACGATTTATCTGTTCCTTTCTTAGGTCTTGTCTTAGGTGTGGGTGTGAAGCCATGGCGGAAGTTGAGTCAGAGTTCTACCGACTTTTTATCCAGAGATAACAGAATTTGCTGTGTCTTTTGTCTGCCTCCTATCCTTAACTAATCGTTTTGGGTCGTTGCCCTTCCACTTTAGGTAGTGAACAATAGTTCACTTCCTTTTTACTGTCGCAGTAACTCTCCACATTCTCTTCACTATCTTATTCCTATCCCCCTTGGGATTATCTTGTCAGAGTTCCCTTCCTTCTCCCAACACACATGAACACATCACCAATCCAACCTGTGGAAAAGAATCTCATGGAAAGAAATCAAACAAATAGATAGTTTCTCTCTGAGGCAAGATCTCACTTATCTCCTCACTAGAGTCAAGTGTCAGGGAGTTGGCAATGGACTGAATTGATTGTATGGGTAGAGGATATCCGRCGATAGATCGATCAKGACACATTCAAACATTTGTTAGTATCAGGCGMGGACAGTATAAGTTAGTATGGCAACGAGGCAGGCTTCTTAGGGCCTCGCTTCTCTCGTTTGCCTAGTATATATATAGATACGGCGATGAGGCAGGCTTCTTAGAACCTCGCTCCTCTCGATCGCCTAATATATATATAGATATAGATATGACGATGAGGCAGGCTTCTTAGAGCGTCGCTCCTCTCGATCGCCTAGTATATATATAGATATGGCGATGAGGCAGGCTTCATAAAGCCTCGCTCCTCTCGATCGCCTAGTATATGTATATAGATATGGCGATGAGGCAGG
>BFEA01000022.1:787945-798261 GCA_003427395.1 Chara braunii
TCCTCTCGATTGCCTAGTATACATATAGATAGATATGTGGCGATGAGGCAGGCTTCATAAAGCCTCGCTCCTCTCGATCGCCTAGTATACATATATATAAATAGGTATATGGCGATGAGGCAGGCTTCATAGAGCCTCGCTCCTCTCGATCGCCCAGTATACATATAGATAGATATGTGGGGATGAGGCAGGCTTCATAGAGCCTCGCTCCTCTCGATCGCCTAATATATATATAAAGATATAGATAGGGCGATGAGGCAATCTTCCTAGAGCCTCGCTCCTCTCGATCGCCTAGTATATATATAGATATAGATTGACGCTCGTCCCAGCATTTGAACCATCCGGAAAGCCTTTAGGATCACGTAGGTGGATCACACGGGATTTGCACCACGTGTCTTAAATCCATCCGGTTGATCCTAAGTTGAGTTAGTCTCAATCTTTTTAGTACATAGATATGGGTTAGTCATCAGGTTAAGGTCGGTTGAGGCAACTCATCATACCAGACGGTTTTGTCACTCACAGCTTGACAACACTCTCATGATCCCCCAACTCTTACTCTCTTGGTCAGGTGACCTATAAGCGAGGGAATACTGTCAGAAGTACACCCCTTTCCTTGTCCATCACATCTCAAAAGAAACATTCACGTAGCGAGACAATCATCTCAACACTTCTTGTTCTCACTGCGTTTACCAACATCAGTTAGACACACCCCAGACAAATCATACGTCCCTTCCCTAACCCAAGCATTATTGTTTGCCTTCCTGTCCCCAGGCTTAGCTCTGAAGGATCCCTGACTCAAAGTATTCACTCCTTCAGTGTTGTCATAGGCAGTCCCTTGAGGTTATAGGTTTAGGGTTTAGGGTTTAGGGTTTATGTTGATACACACATACCTCACTGTTCCCTGCCTCCAGAGTTCCGCCTGAACTCCGGCAGAGCTCCCGCAATCGCCCTGTCATTAATCATATACAACTCATGCAATCGATTGTTGGCTCTTAGGGTTAGCTGAGGTCAGGGTTAACTCAACGGAAATCATGTCATCAAACAATTAAGCCAAGGGGTCAGGCATTCGAGAGGACCAAACAAATACAAGTACGGAGAAGGATGAAGGAGGTTGGTACCTATCGCGAAGGATAGCGTCACCTCCCTTTCCATGCCCCATGATTTATCTTTATCTTGGCCCTATATGAGGCTAAGTGATGATAATCCAAATAACGACACAAAATAATTATTAATAATCATATTAATAATAATAACATAACATTTAGTAAATATCAAAATGAATGAAGTAACGACATTTTGAACCTGACCAGGAATATAGCCAGATTCAACTTTCTTTTGACAGTGGTTGTGACATGTCGCTCTTAACAGGGTATCTCCCCATTCGCTACACACCACTAAGTTGTTTGTATATACACACAAYCYACTYTCATCCAACTAGGATCCGCCCCTTTTACTTAAATGCTYGCACATATACACATGCATTTGCGTTCCCGCTTGCTGTTCCACACGCTTTGGCTTGGCCATAGGTGCCCTGCTGTCCGGYTGCGGCTCAYGCCACCTCATTCCTGCACACGGGTGTGGCGTCAACGCTGCRTTCCTAGTGGTTCGCAACCACTTCGTAATGTGTCGTCCCTATGCTACGTATGCCCAAGGCACAGAGCGAGGCCCAGATTGCGCTTCAATCAACTAGTTTGCAGCAACTATCTGAGACCCTCACTGGGAATGTTGGGGCCAGTGCCCTTAGCGGATGTTCAACCCTGCCTTCACTTAGGGCGGGCACGTGGCTGGCTGGAGTCACAGGCTACCGAAAATCAATATCAACAGTAGTAATTATGATAATAATAATAATAATAATAATAATAATAATAATAATAATAATAAAAGTAATAATAACAACATTAATAATAATAATAATAATAATAATAATAATAATAATAATAATAATAACAATAATAGCTAAGGGTATGAGTGTGAACGATACAGGGGAAACCAAGTCGCGAGATAACCCAGATCTCCGAGCAGCCGTGTTCAAACAGAGTGTCCAAAGCACAGAGTGTCCAAAGCGCCGAAAAACCACCCCTTATAGAGCAATATGGCACCAATGATACACCAGTTGTAGGTACATAGTTCTGAGATTTAATGTCAAGGAGAGTATGCTCTTTACTTCATACTGATACAAGAGGTCATTCCCCCCTCTTTCCTACGTGCCGCTCAGCGCCCAGCCTACTCTTGCATGGCCACTACAGCCCACTAATCGACAATGCAACTGTTGACAGCTCTAATCTGACGCTTGGAAGACATCTCCCGTGTAGGTCATTGTCAATGCAAGGTCAGTGCCCCCTTGCTTGTTTATGGTTAAGTGGGTATGTTACCCGTGACTTGTCACGATGCCGGATAAGCGTCACGTATTTATGCGCGCCCCCGCGTCTGTGTATGCCTTAGTGTCGTTGTATGTCATGCCAGTGTGTGACTGCGTTCCGTTGGGCGTGACCGTGTCATTGAGTGCGTTATAGCGTCACCTTATGTGAGTGACTGTATGTCACAGTCTGTTTCGTGACTGCGTAGGTGAAGGCGCACCGTGTGTTGTTGTCTTGCGCGCGTCCCAGCGTGCTTCGTTGCATATACCACAACCTGTGTTCTTCTGTTCGTCACAGTGTCTGTATGACTTTGTGCCAGTTCTCCATCATGCGGCCGTCACAGTGACCTCGCGTGACTGTATGTCACCACATGACTGCGCGCGCACCCGTGCATCCGAGTGTCAATGAGTATCTGTGTCACACTTGTCCATCTGTCTGTCTATCTGTTCCTTCGTATCTTTCTGTCCATCTGTCTGTCTGTCTGTTCCTTCGTATCTTTCTGTCCATTTGTTTGTACCTTGTCCCCTTTCCGTCTGTCTATCAGTTTTGGTTGTGTGTAGTAAGCAGTGCGTGGGATACCCAGCGTGCTCGTACGTGTTAAAACACAGTGCTGCTGTGTGGGGTACGAACGGCCTTCACTCCTTTGCAGCGGCAGACGCGGATCCCAGGGGTTGAACCTGTGGCCTGTGTATTCGTAGATAGTTGGTAGGGCTGTCCTAGGTCCGGAGGTAGCAAGGTTCATTCTTGTAGGTCTATAGAGCAGAATCTTAGTGAGTTTTAGAAGTCTAGCTGTAGTCCTTTTTAGAAGGTCGGTAAGTGGGCAAGCCGCCAAGCGGCGAGTCTATCGTTGGACTAGACTGTAGCGAAGTCACAGTCCGACCCCGGTGGGATAGTAGTGAGTCCACAGTCAGTCAGTGGTAGGATCCAGCCAGTCTCAGTCCGGTTCAGCAAGTACCTCGGGATGGGGAGCACCATGGCCGGTGGCAAAGGGGCAGCCCAACAATCTACAGAAGTTTAACTCAAGAGGCAGCCCCCAGCCATTCATTCCTTTTCTGTGTAGGCCATGCGGGAGCGCTGCTACAGCGTTTTGTACAACAATGGTCTGTATATGCCCGGGAGTGCAACGGCTGAAGGAGAGCTTAGCCAATGTTGTAGGTGTAGTATAGTGTGACGTATAGTGTGGGAGTGTGTTTGTAAACGGGGTGTTGCTTGTGGGGCGTCCCGGGGTGATCCGGTGTATGTGAACAGTGAGTTGTTTTGGGCACTGAGTCGCTATAGCCAGTGAACGTGAACTTTCATCTGGATGCCATATCTCTGAGTATTGAGTGTGTGCATGTCGCCTGTATGCTGTGCTGTCGTTCACATGCATGAAAAGTGTGAATGAAAGCGAGTACAATTGCACAATAATAATAATAATAATAATAATAATAATAATAATAATAATAATAATAATAATAATAATAATAAAAAATGCCATGAAGATGGCAACTTCAGAAATCAAACAGCAGTATATACACAAGATCAGACTGTCGTGACCTCAAACCAGCAGCAGGATCGCATCACGAGTTCCACCAAATAAGAACACAACAAAACTTGTATTTGACAATGCTGGAATAGTCTCATCATCATCAACAAACCAACGTCGTCTGCCTATCTGCCGTTCAGCGCCCAGACTACAGTCCGCACAACTACTATTTGCCTACTAATTGACAATGCAACTGCAGACGTCAGCAGCCAGTGAAGTACTCGAAGATGTCACTCAAGGCAGACCATCTCCGATGCCAGGTTCGTGCCCTCGCATCATCATCCTCGTCTCTCTCTCTCTCGATTTCGTTCCGCTACGACCCAAATAATAATAATAATAATAATAATAATAATAATAATAATAATAATAATAATATATATGAAAGGAACATGAGTGCGGACGAAGCACAGAAATCCAAATCGTAAAATCTCACTGAAGTCCAAGTAGCCAAAACAAGAGCAGATAGCACAATGGAACCGAGTAACCATCCATTTGAGAATGATACAGAAGAATCATGAGTCAATGTCCAAGCCCAACAGGGCAACACCAACAGCATAACCCAATGTAGCTCTCTCTTCTGAATGGCGCCAGGCGCCCTATCTACTCTACAACCTATCACTACAACTACAGTATGACAGCAACCAAACAACTTGACTACCAGCGAGTGATGATATCAACACCAATGTCAAACTCTCTTCATGCACCAAGTAAGTATCTCGTCATCCTTATCAGACCTGGACATCCCGTACTTGCCTCCTTCCATTGCTCTTGTCTCCTTTCCTCGGACCAGTTCACTAGCCCTTTTCACTAAATAAACAAATAAATAAATAACTAAATAAGTAAATGAATAGATAAATAAATCAATCAAGAGAAGGATCAAAAATGGATGTAGTGTCTACGTGCCACTTGTCGTGCCCGCTGCTTTCCTATCAAGCACAACTCGTAGCGTCGCAATGGGCAGACGGTCGCTTCAACTTATCGGTGCAGTTCGTAAAGGTGAGTGACTTCTTCCTCCTCCTCTTCTCTCCTTCTCTCCCTTTTTCTCTCTCATGTATGGCAATCTTTTTTCTCCCTGCGCGCACCATACCTGGTCGTAGTGTCAATCTGTTTTCGACTTAAAAGGGAAAGTCGATTTATGTCCTCTCCCCCCCGTTTTCTTTCTCTCGCGCTCTCTCTGTATGTGAGTGTTTGCCCGCTCTCTTTCTCTCTCCCTCTGTATGTGTGCGTTTGTCCGTTCTCTCTCTCTCTCCCTCTGTATGTGTGTGTTTGTCCGTTCTCTCTCTCTCTCTCTCTCTCTCTCTCTCTCTCTCTCTCTCTCTCTCTCTCCTTGGTCAGATCATGAACGTCTCACACACACACACACTCCATCGATTGTATCACACACATTCCATCGATAGGATGAGCAAAAACGGAATGAATCTTCCGATGAAACGTGGAAATATACATTGCCACCTTTCGATTTGCTCCTCTATCGACCCAAGTAGCGCGCGCGAGGAGATTTAGCTGTTATCCAAGGTTGGAGACTTATCGTCTCCCTCTCTCTCTCATACACACACACACACACACTTAATCGTGTACACACACACGCGTGCTCACTCACACACGTGCCCGTGTACACACACACACACGTTCCATCGATATGATGAGCAAAACGAATTGAATCTCCCGCTGAAACGTGGCAATATACACAGCCACTTTTTGATTTGCTCGTTCTATCGATCCAGGTAGTGCGCGGCGAAGCGCGCAGTGTTGGAGACTTGGCTGTTTGGCCAAGGTTGGAGACTTATAGTCTCCCTCTCTCTCTCTCTCTCTCTATCTCTCTCTCACACACTCTCTCTCTCTCTCTCTCTCACACACACACACACACACACACACATGCACAAATGTGGTACTGTGTATCCCCATGTTGTAGGGATTTATTCATTCTATTTTATTTATTTATTTATTTATTTATTTATTTATTTATTTATTTATTTATTTATTTTGCTCATCTTATCGAGGGAAGCACCGGGATCGGTCGCGAAGAAGGAGACCTACCCGTTCTTTTCTCCCGCTTCCCCGTCGTCGTCACCGTTGTCGTCAGAGTCAGTGTCGTGGTCGTCGCCGTAGGTGAATCACCCTCTCCGGCGGTAAACCGTCGAGACCACCGCGATCCAGACACTTCACCGGCCCATTCAATCGGTAGGAGCGACGGCGGTGTGAGCAAAGGGCAGGGACGTAATCAGTGCGCGCTGATGATTCACGCTTTACTAGGCTTTCCTTATGCAAGGTCGATAATTACAACAATCAACCCCCGTCACGACGAACCCCCTTCCCTTCTCTTTCTTCTCCTAATCCCTCCTCCTCCTCCTCTTTCTTCTTCTTCTTTTTCTTCTTTTTCTTCTTCTTCTTCTTTTTCTTCTTCTTCTTCTTCGTGTGCTACCTTGCTATTCTCCCAATCGCCACCTTCGTCAGTCGCGCCTCGTGCTAACTCTTCCAGCCTCCACGCACGCGCTCCCACTGTTGCTCCCTCCACTTCGCCTTCACCACCTCCGCACTATCCTTCTTCATCTCCCCTCACTCCTTCTACCGCACGATCTTCTCCGCGGATCTCCGCATGCCGTCTCCTACTCGCACGCTTGCGCTATCTCGCCTGCCTCCCGCTCGCCATCTTTCCGCATGCGTGCGCTACCCCACGTGTCTCCGCCTATGCACAATCCCTTCCACTTTCCTGCGCACCTGCCGCGTTGCCCGATGAGCACGCAACCGAAGTCCGCAGGCCAAAGTCGGCTGGAGCCGAGCAGACTTCGTTTGGAAACGAATCTGCCCGACTATCCGAGACAGATTCACTAAAGCAAACTTTGTAGGGAGTAGATACGGGATCGAAAAAATTTTAGAAATAATAAGAATCTGATAAAATAACAAAAAGAAACGAATCTAACTAATGACAAAATAAAAATAAATAACTAAAGGAAAAACAAAAACAAATCTAACTACTAACCACCACGACTTGCTAAGTGTCATGCCCCGTTTCAACGGGGCAAACTACCACTAACTCTAATAATGAGGTCGTGGGTTCGAGTCCCGGCCGACCGCAACCGGGGAAAACTAAAAATAAAGCTCCTTGTAAAAGGGAGCTTGCTCTGGTGGTCGGGCAGATTCGATCCGGTGTCTGTCGCATGATAGCCTTGCACCTGAACCCACTGAGCTAAATCCCACTTTAGGTAAAAGAGAGCAGCTCTACTATGTATATAGTAGCGAGGCTCAGTCCAACCAGCGGCCTGAGCCCGTTCTAGCTTGTGCGTGTGTGCACGCTTGCTGGTCCGCATGTTCGCCTGTGTGCTCGCCGGCTTGAGTGTGTGTGTGATCAACAAGGATACCTGGTTGACCTGGTATGGCCCGAAGGGCCGATACTTAACTGTTGCCGTAACATCGGGGTTGCGGCAAGGAAAATACTCAAGTGTCAGGTCTACCGGTATCACCCGAATAGTGGTAGATGTGTGGGGAACCGGCCGCCGAGCAGAAGAAGACAAAAGTTAGCACTTTTAAAGGCCCGGTAGCGGCAGGTAGGCAAATACCAGTCTAAGCAGTCTGAGTCTAATGCATGTACGAACGATATCAGGGTCCGTAATGATGTTTCCCTCCTAAAGAGAGGAGACACTGGTTTGCTCGCGTGGTCGAGCGACTAGAAAGTTTTTCTGCCCAGGAGGGATGCATCCCACTTCAAATGGGAGGTTGAGCGAGAGTCTCTCCCTCACTTGTGGTACACGGGTAAGGACGGAAAGTACCATGTCGAACATGTGCTAATAACCTGGGCGCTACAGCAAGCCGATGATCACACAGTTTTAATTGCTCCGACCGTACGGTCGGGGCGTATATTAATTTACTCTGACTAATGTACTGACGATAAAGTCTTTGTGCACGTCATAGATCTTACCGACACAATATTAACCCAACTGACCTCTCGACTTTTTTCTGTCGACGGGTATTACTATTGATCCTAACCATTACAGCGCGCGTCATGACAACGAGCGCACACTCTCGAAATTTTTTCACCGATTTGCCCCCGTCCTCAATGGCCGAGGAATTCGTTTCGAGTGTCACTCTCAAGCGTGCACACCCTTTCCGTTCCAGACTGGCTCAATCATGGTAGCCGACGCCGTCACCGTGTCGAATGCAAAAGCATGGCCAAATACCCTTGTAAGGGTATTTGGTCCGACAATATCCCAGACCCCATTAAACGACGTCCCCGTCGCCCGGAGAACTATATGCAAATAAAAGATGTTTTTTGACAAGCAAATCGTCAAATCCGAATCCTGGAATGAAATGTGGTTTCAGGATTGACATCGTCACCTTACTTTTCATTATTATTGCCGAGATTTTAACCCGGGTCTCCCACATAAAATAAATTTAATGACTCGAAGTGGGGATACTTGATCTGTACTACAATACATGAAATAGTCAAGTATGACAACGCACCTTTCCATCACCACACCCTTAGTCTTTGGCCCAGGTATTCGTTTGTTGTTTTCAGGGTCGGTGTCCGCGTGCGAACTCAACCCGTCAAACGCGGGTCATAACCGAGACCTTGGGTGTTCAACTCTTGATATCACAATCCAAAGTTGCGTGTCGTCCTGCCCGAAGCCTAATACAGGAGGACAACGGTCTCCATCATGACCCACCACAGTCCTGCTAATCAGGCCGGAGCTGCGGCCCACTGTATTGTTATATTAACAGTGGTTCCCGTATTGGTTACGCAATAAGGGGTAAATCCTCCTGTCTTGGGTTTTACCCAGTTTCTAGACCTAACTCTCGACCCCTTTAGTAACTACCTGAGTTGATTCCCTCACTAGGGCGGTCGCCCTTCAGGTCTCAACTCTAGGTCAAAACCAGAAGGTTCGCTGCCCGGTTATACTTGGTCAGCAGCCAACGCTGGGAGTTACGTCCCAACGATGCCAATTTTCCACCATAGGCTTGGTAAGTTATGCCCTTGGGTTAACCCTTGGGGTGGATGAACGATGTTTTTTAAATAAACCAAATAAATGAGATAATAATTGAGCATTCGTCAGGCTGCCACTCAGGGTTGTGCCCTCCAACAACAGAAAAAATGTGCCAAATTTTTTGTCCCGTTGGACCTATGTTTACACCACATTTCAACTGTTTATAAACTGTTGGCCGGGGGGGGGGGGTGTATGTTCAACACAAAATGAAGGAAACCAACACTGGCCGTATATTGGGGAYACTGAAACTTGTGTGTTCAACTRTTGGACCAACTGTTGAAAAACAGTTGGTCCAACTGTTGATCCATTGTTGRTRGCTTGTTGAAATGTTGTTGAAAGTTGTTGGAATGTTGTTGAAACTTTGTTAAAATGTGTTGAACCGTGTTGAAACTGTGTTGGAATTTGTTGAAGCAGGGTATTGGACCGTATGCRCTAGCAGTTTCTAYACAGGTCATTTGCGTTGTCCGGGGGTGGGTTSTGATTGTGTTTTCCTCGTTTTGTGGTGAGCACGTTTTGGAGTACGAAGATCACATGGGCGAGCGTTGGGTGTGCGCGCGCCGACCTAGCACGTGATGATTGCACTAACTGATGGAATTGAGGGATAAGAGACTGATGATGAGAGAGAGAGAGAGAGAGAGAGAGAGAGAGAGAGAGAGAGAGAGAGAGAGAGAGATGTTGCAGGCTGCTGACGACCACATTTCGGACCACGTACAAACAAGGTTGACTTTCGGTGTCCGACGGCGGTGCACATTTCGATAAAATGCTGGGGGGGCCCTCGTACAAACAAGGTTGGCTACTGCGGGCCGAAACTTGTCGAACACGTCGGTGTCCGACACAATTTGGCACGCAGTAGCCAACCTTCCTTTTCTTTGTCTCTGAGATTGTTGTGTCCCGTTCTATATAAAACGATTTGGCATGAGGAGCCGAGGTCCGCGTCACCCTGCCCTGCAACGAACAGTTCTCACCACCAGAATGAGTAAATTTTTGGACTTATTCTCTCACTTGTACGGAACAGACGTGGGAGACCGTCAATTAAATGCTGGGCTGCCCTCGTACAAACAAGGTTGACTAGTGCGGGCCGCAAGTTGTCCAACAACACAGGATCCGTCGCATTTTGACACGCAGTAGCCAACCTTCCTTTTCTGTGCCCCTAAGATTGTTGTGTCCCATTCTATATAAGGCGATTTGGCGTGGGGAGCCTCATTTTACGTCGCCCTACCCTGCAACAAATTAGTTTCACCATAGCTTGACAAAACACATTGTCGTGTCATGTTACCATTAAAGAGTCAGCCGCACACACCACTCAATCGCACAAAGATGAGGAATACAAATGTTTGTACAATTGTGTATCATAAATAACAGAAGTTGTGTAGTTATCAGACTGTATGGAACATACGGCTCGCAATCCTCATGCGGTGCACGTGCGTGCAAGCACTCGCTCTCTCTCTCTCTTCT